>VKKT01000239.1:178212-191975 GCA_008038995.1 Haliotis laevigata
AACCCGGGTCTTCGGCGTGACGAGCCAACGCTTTAACCACTAGGCTACCCCACCACCCCCAAGACAATATGGACTGTCATTAGCAGTCTTCTTGGTTTCTCAAATAGTAATACAAGATTACTCAGAATCTACTCATTATGACTGAAGCTGGTCTAGGGGGTGGGTTGGAGAGTTTATGCTGCAGAAACAGTACAAAAATGTTTCCCAGAAGCCCAAAACCCATATGGTACTTGTGTTCATGAAGATGCGGCGATGGACAATGGAGTGATTATACCTTGTAGACTGCAATATTTCAGAGACAAGAATGATAACATAGACAAGCTTAGAATTGTATATCATCAGGCTTCACAACATCGAGATACTACATGATCACATCAGCTACGGTCATGCAGACGACGCCATACCACCCAGGTCTCAGTGTACAACATCAAGAAGCCACAACAGCTGATTGTTGACTGTTTACCTCGAATAAATAGCAGACCCACTGCAGACAGACTACACAGCGTTAGCTCCTGCTCTTTACCATGACAATAATATTTCTTACTTTGTCTTTAGTCTCGACATTCAATGCGTACATGCCACTTATTAATTTAGTATCTAAAACTGACTTGAGTGAAATTATTAAAAATAGAGATGAAATGTAAGCGTGTACAGTGTAAAATACAGATGCTTGAAATTAAAACACATATTTACACCTACGGCCTTTCACTTTCATTAGTTGGTTTACATCAAAATATGGATTAGAATTTCATATAGGTGTTTGGTAAACCCACATCGAGGTTTGTTCCGCTACTACAGAAATTACAAAACTCATAGGTCACACTATCACAGAAGTATGATTGTAAATAGACACCAAAAGTTAACTGATTGGGATTTTTTGTTACAGTAACGACTCTTGTACATTATTTACCATTTTAAAGAACTGCGTGATAACATCCAGTGGTATTTTTGTTTTCCATTTAAAGTATTGGTTAAAACAGTCATCCCAAAATATTCTTTTTCTTTCTAGTTTCAGATTTGTTGCCTCGTAAACCAACTAAAAAAATCGGCCCAAGAAACTGTAAACTTGTGCAGTGCAAATTATTCCAAACAGGACTGTATTAAACTCCAAGTCGAAATGTTCTACACACTATCAAGGCAATAAACCTAATCTTCACACTAAGTGATTTTCATTTAGAATAAAATTAAGAGTAATTTTGGATTCATAGTAGATACACGGTTAGTCCAAATAGTAAGTAATTTGATGCAATGATAATGAAATGACAAGTCATATGATGACTGCCTCATCAGCGGCCTATGGAAAGCACTAAAACTACTGTAAGCATGTACAGCCGTCCTAGTTTCATCAAACACATGCCTTTACCCAAACCTACCTCTTACACGGTCCTTTCTCCAGTTTTTGAAAAAGTTCAAGAATTTACCACCTATCCCCGAAAATACACAAGAAAAATAATAAATCTCCTCTATATGGCAAAAAACATGGGAACTAAAACGATGAGATTAATTTGATTAGAAAATTAGATTATGAGAATGATGATTAATGTAAATTCTAAGGTAGTTGTTTATATGGTTAGGAGCGAAATAATTTCTCTTGCATTAAATTTGTAGGTGAAACATCAAAGAAACAGTTTTACTTTATTCCAATCAGGATCATCTGGAAAATTGACTATTTGTCGGTTACAATATTTCCTTCCATTTTAAATCAAATATAAACCAACTGCCCACACACCATACAAATTTATCTCATCATTTTAATTCATAACAATAAATGTCTAACTACCAAGTACCTAGCGCAATATTCTGGAATGTAAACTAGCTAATATTTGAGTTTAGAAAACAGAATTAACAGGAATTCCAAGTTATCAAGAAAAGAGATAAAAGTGAATGTTTAACTGGGTGACAACCTACCCCTATCATATTCCTTTTTCAAAGATCATATTCTGTTTTGAAGGATCCTTTTTGCTCTTGGAGGACCATACTTATTTTTCAAGTATCATATTCCTGAATTACTCTGTTACAAAACAGCTACAATCACAGAAAATTAATTCCCCTGTAACTAACATTAACTGGATGTAAGAAAACGGCTGGTAGCAATTCAGAAAACCTGTAACTTTGATTTGTCGCAAAAAGTTAAACTACTGGATGTTAATCCAGTCTCTATATTTTCCATGGCCATCATCAGTTACATCTACATCGAAAAACATCGTACCAAAATTGAGTATATTTCAGTGAAGCCCAGGTTAGCACATCCTCTGTATTTAATGGGCTGGCATTTCAGTTAACCTACACTAACCCTCAATACCTTCCCGTAGTTCACACACATTTACACGCCCTTGAATTTTGTTATCATTTTACTGACCAATCAAACATTGGGACAAGAGACAAAGAAATGGAACAGTGGGGATGTGTAATTCTTCAATTAAAAAGATTGATTTGTGATCAGTCAGTTTTTTAATGTAAAATTCCCAGCAAACTGTATCATACAAGACGGCTGCCATGTTGTTGAGGTTAGTTTGTAACTTGCATTCTGATTGGTCTGTAAAACTGAGTATTGTAGCAAATCAAATTGGCCCAAACTATTGAAGGACAGGTTATCTGAGATTGTGAGAGCCACAAGAATGGATCCAGGGGTTAGAGCAGGATCAGGTTAGTCAAGCACATGTTGAATCCCTTCAACCCTGATCCCCATATTTTCCCTACACTGCTACAGGTCAAGAAACTGTTGAAAATGTGAGACAAAATAACTGATGGAAAATCAACGGTTTTCTCGACCTATACAATCGCCAAAGGTGATGCAAAATGAAATCAAATGATGATATCAACAATGGGCCTTTATATGAAGAGATAAATCTTTACAATGTACACCTGGTGATTGATACAGGCTTTTAGTGATCTTTACTCCGAAGACCATGTATTAAACTTATGGAATGTAAATACTGGAACACACTACACGTAAACAAAGAGTGTTTCACAGACGATACCAACTTGACAATAATAACAGCTAAAAAATATTGAGGAAAAAATACTAAAGAAACATAGACATTCCCCATGTTGTCTTTTAACAAAACATATATGATGACCAGTATATTCTTGGGTGGCTTTGGACAATTTCCAGAGGAACTAATTATTCTCATTCCGTCATCTACAAAAATCAAATTTAAAATAAAAATCCATTAACTTTGAACTTGTAGGAAAATACAGAAAACAAAATGTTTCTTATGTATGCAAGTATGCTCAACACTGACCATCACTCAAACTATTAATGAGAAATTATTTATTTCATAGTGTTCTGGAAATGAGATAGAAACACATTCTGAAAATAGTCCACTGCCTTTGTGTATTCATCGTCTTGAAACAGAGATTTAGGGAGTGACAAACATAATGAAGACGAACCTGGAGCTAAGTAATGACGTGATCGGCTCGGTGAGGTGGGAGGCGTTCTCACTGCATTCGGATATTGTGTGGGGCGCTGATAGCCAGTCAAACCCTCCGGGGTCATCCGAGCAACAGCCATCGCCTGGAATAAAATCAGCATAATTAGTGACGTGAATCAAATTGAATCCATTATCAAATTCACAGATACAAATATATGTAGTTATCATTTACTTCAAATTTCACAAAACATATCAATTATGTAGCTTTGACAGAGGAATTTATTTCAACATATTATATCACAGAAAAGGAAGTTGTTCAGAGAAGCGATTTTCTTGTAGAATAATGGCGTTGGTAAGTATTTTGTCTTCAGTGAAAATGAATAATCAATGACAATAATGGAATAAAATGTCAAAAACATTCAACAAACATTTACATAAGGAATTAGTCTGATAACAAACTTGTTAAAAGTAAATCATGCTTTACAGAGTTTCTTAGTAGGTATTAGTAGTACTAGTAGTAGGAAGACTAGCTACACATAAATCTATCCGCGGGTAATACTGGTGTTATATTCATTGTGAATGCTTGGAACAAATTAAAATATTAATTGAGAGGTTATGTCAACACATTAAAAATCATCTATCAGGAAAATAAATACAACTTGATAAGCAATTATTAAGTGACATAGGTTCAACATATTGAAACTGGGGTTCGGTTAATCACAACATCAAATTGACTTGTCAAAGCTGCACACATCTGCAATTCTGTCTAAGTATGAACACCATTTAATACTGTTACATTAACTCTTTGTGTATTCTAAATATATCTCCTCAAACTATACATTATTTCATACTGTTACTGTGACTCTTTGTGCATTCTCAATATATCTCCTCAAACTATATATCATTTCGTACTGTTACAGTACTTTGTGTACTCTCAACATATATCCTCTGACTATTATATTAGGTCAAATTCGTAAAATCTGTTAAAGGTTATTTTTCCATGTGTCCACAATAGTTTAGTGTCTGGAAGTGTTTGTATGTGGGACATCCTGATATACGTACGCTCATGCAATGCTGTAAGCAGTAACTTTGGACTATACCACACCAGGCCACACTTCTAGCAAGTAAAACACTTCACCTGGGGGGTTACCTGAGCCTGCGTCAATCGCAAAGGCTCTGCAACTTTTCTCATCAAAGGATTTTCATCACTGTCCTGTTTCCCAATGCAACCCAACTTGAAGGATGCTCCTCGGCGACTCAGTTTCCGTGGTGGCGGTGTCGGAGGGGTCTGTTCACGTTCATAGTCACTGTCCTCTTGGGGAAGACTGAAATCGCGCAGATCATTGAGACAAACACATTCATCCACTACATGCAAAAGACACAATAATACATACAGTTACTGTAATTAGCACCTGGCTGATCTCTTAAGAAAGGACACATATTATGACAGGTGCTCTTTCTGCTGAAAATAACTTGGTTCAGCTTAATTTTAAAATAGAGCAGGCCATTTTGGTTATTTAAAAAGTCTGCCCTGCAATCAGCAGTGTTGACAGTGTTTGGTCTATACTTCCATAAGTGTTCTTTGTTTGTCATGAACAGTTAGCAAATAAACAACTGAACAACTGTCAATTAGGGTTGTTTCAGGGACTCCAGATGATGTCTCTGTTTTAAGGATTCTGGGTTCCCCCTATCCACACAGCATTCGTAGTGCTACAACATTCGTAAGCCTATGATAGACTTTAGAGTTACCACAAGTCGTAAGGTCATAAACACTTTGTGGACATTTTGCTAACACACTCACTGCACTTACTCCATCTACAACTAAACACTTCTTTATTCCTGTGTAATAAAGTCAACAATGACATAGGTGTTGGCTTTTGGTATCCTTGTCATCAAGAAGAATGTTCCAATTTTCCAGGTTGATGTCAAAATATACACAGACATATATGCTTATACATAAATTTGAACACAATTATTCCATCTCCAAATGTTCAGCCAAAATACATGGTATGTTAAAAAATTCCATAAATTTTGGTCTGCGTGTCTACTGAAGATGACACTGAAAATGTTTTGATAATACAAACAATGACTTCTATCCCATACAACAGAAAATGTATTCAACATGAACAGTAACAAATACCTAGATTACATCTTGGATTCTTTATTGAGGGTGTTATAGGTTAATCAATTTCACAGAATATAACCATACATAAAGTCCTACCTATAATTAAAAGTGCAATAACTTAACTGTCCACTGAATGATTTGCTTCCACTATAAGACTCATCTGAGGAGGCGCAGAACACTTGTAAATCCATAAGATCTTTGTCCATCTCTCACAAATGCATTAACAATTAAGCACTTTATTGAATCTCAGCGTTTACGTTGAGTTTAAATGCCAAATAATGAAAACAAAAATACAAATCTAATCAATTTGATGCAATGGGATCTTTTTCGATGTGTTCCCTTCAATAACAATCTTTTTCCAAATGGTTGCCAATGACAGCATTATGAGCAGATATGGGGAGATAAGCCAGTCTTCAAGGAAACCAAATGATTGTTAAAGTTAATAAAAAACTCACTCCCTGTAGACATAAATGCCATGCTTCTTGGTCATCTCTGGAGGATTGAGGACATGAGTACGGTTGTTAGGTATGACGTGTTCACCGAGAACAAGCGGTTGGGGGGAGGTAGCAGAGGAGTGGGTAACAACGGTTTCCAGGTCGGAGTCTCCCCCCTGTCCCTCGTCTCCCTCCCCTTCGATTCCCTCCTCCCCTTCACTCTCCTCACCTTCAGAGGATATCTCGCTGTAACAGATTCCAACGCCCTGTTAAACCACTGCCACCAAACATCGATCATCCGAACTCATGTAACAGATTCCAACGCCCTGTTAAACCATTGCCACCAAACATCGATCATCCGAACTCATGTAACAGATTCCAACACCCTGTTAAACCATTACCACTAAAAATCGATCACCAGAACTCACTTAACAGATTCCAACGCCCTGTTAAACCATTAACACTAAACATCGATCATCCGAACTCATGTAACAGATTCCAATGCCCTGTTAACCATTGCCACCAAACATCGATCATCCGAACTCATGTAACAGATTCCAACACCCTGTTAAACCATTGCCACCAAACATCGATCATCCGAACTCACGTAACAGATTCCAACGCCCTGTAACCATTGCCACTAAACATTGATCATGCAAACTTGCTGTAACAGATTCCATGGCCCTGTTTAACCATTGATACTTAACCTTGATCATCTGAACTCATGTAAAGGCTCACTCAGTCTTGTTAAACCATAGCCACTTAACCTTGATCATCTAAATTCACTGTAACAAATTTAATGGTCCTGGTAAACCATTGCCACTTAACCTTGATCACTTGAATTCACTGTAACAGATTTTATGGCCCGGTTAAATCACTGCAACCTAACCTTGATCATCTGAACTCATGTAAAGGTTCACCCAGTCTTGTTAAACCACTAAACCTTACCTATCAGAAGTCAATGTACTCCAACTGCCTTGTAAAACCATTGTTAAACCATTGCATCCTTAAATATGAAAACTCATAATATTACGTAATAGCCTTGCTAAACCATTGCCATTAAACCTTCATTATCAGATCTTACAGAAACAGATTCTACAGCTTTGTTTTACAATCAGATATATCCCCACATGGGTACCCAGTAATCTTTATGCAACCCCTTAAAGTTATTACAGAGGTTCCCACAATGTCAGCTGGTCTTGTGAGATGCCAAGAGGCAAGAACAACTTGTAACCATATCGGTGATGTCAGCAAATGGGCAAGGAAAACTAAGGTTAAGTCAGGGGTCTCTCAACAGAACATGATGTGAAGAACAAATAACAGAGTAATCTGGATAAACAGTGTTAAGGTTAGATAAACCAGAAAATAAACTCAATCATGGGGAGATAACTCCATCTCACCTGCTCTTCTCCGACTGTTCACTCACTGATTGCTCACTCGATTCACTGTTAATATTTTTAATTTGTATTACATTTCATTGGAAATAGGATAAAAACTTAAACAATGTTTCCTCACAATTTGATCAGATTACTTCACCATAACGCATTCCCAGGGCTCCAGATAAGGGCCGTATTGGCATATGTACAGCCATAAAATAAGCACGATTCAGTATTAAATAATTTAGAAAACGTAGTAGATACGCACCACAGCAATGGTGTACAGTCTTAGAATCATTTACAGATGTATTTATCTGAAAAAGTATTTTTGTTTATTGACCTGTTTACACAAGAGTAGCAATGTTGTGGAGCATATATGAAACAAAACACAAGATTACTGATACTCCATTAAATTCCATTCAGTACTCTAAATGTACTCTTATTGCATTCCAGTACTCCTATATTGAAAAAATAAGGAGTATGTACTGCTGATCATGAAAAATTCTCTGGAGCCCTGCATTCCTACGTAACACAGTGAATCCTTGTCAGTCAGGACCCTGATGCACAATTCAAGTCTACAATGATCGACATAAACATTGTAATTATTGTCTCGCATAAAATCGACCCATTTCACTTAAGCAATTTTTGTCCTTAAACCATGCATTTTTTTCTATGAAAGAGCAGCTGGACAATTTCATGTGTTTCAGAAAAACCTGGACTTCCAGTAAACAATTAATTATTTGTAAATAGCAATATATCTGTATTAGTATCTGACAGATTGACATCCTTTCCTTGCAAGAGTATACTACAGCAGAAAAGGCGAAGCAACTTATAAAAGCAAGGGCGATAACTCTACCTTGACTTGCTGTCTCGTCTCTGGTCTTTAGTTGGCTCAGGTGGTATATTGAGCGATGGACGGGGTGACGGGGTGTGGTTCATCTGGTTCCGGCTCTCTAGGTTGAGGTGGTTACAAGACCCGGTGGCCAAGTTACCATTGATGTTCTCCTTAATTAACCAAGTGTTAACAGGAGAAACCTTGGGGTTCTCCTCAGCAGGTTTTCCTTTAAGTGATTGTGTGCGGTTTAAGAATGGAAGAATTGGTCGTGTGTATCCCGCTATGGCACTAACCACACTGCCGAACAGACCATGATTTCTCTGAAAAGAGCCACATCAACAAAACATTTTAACACAAACTTTTCAAAGATAATCACATTTGGCTTCCCCTTTGTTCTTCCATCATCCAAAAATAGTTTGGACACAGTTCTTACAGCTCAAACATCTATAATTAATCATTAAACACAGGAACTGTTTGTCCAGCTGATTGACGACTGTCCGAAGGGTATGACCAGGTTAAACAACAGATGCACTAACTCTATATCACCATCATCAGCTGCTCGAACTGACATGAGCCAATAAAAGCACAAGACAGATGAACTGAACCGGGGAATGTTTCAACTTAGAAGGAAGATTGTAATACAATGGCATGGCCACAATATAGAAACAAAGATGAAAAAAAAAGATACTTGCTCAGCTTCATGCCAAAATAAAGTTTGCTATCTTACATATAAGGAAACAACATATATTCTATATGTATATTTCACAGTTATAGGATAACAACAGTTGTCATGTATACACTATGACTGTTATAGACAAGAGAAAAGCCATATAGTAGAGTTGGTATTATGTACATGGTTATATAGAGTACAGGTGTATATTGAACTGAAACAAATTTCAAAGAGCTACTTTGAAGAAGTAACAGCTGCAGTTGCATCCATTGCCTGGTTAATATAATGGACTGTTTGTCAAACAATGTCTTATTAATCGTAGGGGTGTGCTGGATTTTGGATATGGACGAAAGGTGAAGATTATTTTCTGTTAACGGAGAATAGGAAGATCTTGACAGAGGGTGAAAAAGAATTCTGCAATCGTGGGTGAAAAAAATATAACTGTGCACAAACTGGAAGTATGCTCATATTCCATTTCAGATTTGTAAAAACAGTTTGATGAGATTGTAAAATGTACCATCTTTGAAATAATTTTTGAGAAAGATTTTCAAATTTAGTTTCAGAAAACTGTGCACCTGTGAAATTGAATATTAAGCTTTACCAACCCTATGCATAGGTTCTTCTATATCTTTATCTAAGAATTCCTCGTCATCCAAATTTCCTGATATGGCGCGTCGTATTTCCGGCCCAAGGTCGTGAACTGCTCGCAGACCCGCCTAAAAGACAAACACATCAGGTCTCTAATGCTACACAGAGTATCAAGGGAGATAATCTGCATTACCTATCTGTTAGTAAAGAAGGCTTAGTTTTTTGGCAAAGTGGGGGGCCATTTTTCAAGAGTCTTAAAGATATTTGTTTTTGTTTTCTCAAAACATTGAAAAGCAGTTTTTTTTAATAAAACCTTTTACAAAAAAAAAAGAGTTAAGTGCTCATGTCACTGAGAGATCCCACAGAACCCATGGTAACAATTTTAGTCAAAAACATTACCCATCTTAAATACATGGATATAAAGATCTAGTTGAATATATTTGACTGGATGTAATAATACTGGTTGGTATGAAGCATAATTGTTTCACACAATCCCTAGAAAAAACCCCATTCCTTTAAGTCCTAAATGTGAACATGAGCTAAAACTGAACATTTAGTTTTCAAACATCTTGCTCGTAGTCCTTATATTTTAACCGTCACTGGCATGTATGCTGAAAATGGCCCAACACTAATCAGACAGTAAAACTGAAAGCCATAGAAGAAGGGAGCCAAAAGATGGGATAAGAAAGGACACCAATTCCGGGATGAAGCAGTGTTGAAGGTTAGAATGTCAAGCAATTAAATGTTTCCATGTCAACATTTGCCAAGGTTGAAGTGCTGTAGAGACCATTTCTGTGCAGAATCTAGCTCTATATCAGGACTATCCTAACTATTATCTACTACCTGTTCAAAAGTGCAAAATTTCTCATCCAAAATGCTGAAAGCAATACAGGTTATTCAGATGCAGAAAAATATTTTGTTTAAAAAAAATATTCTAAACTATATATTATCTTAAATAAAAAGTGCTCTATCCTAACTTCTATAGAGGAAGGTAAGCTACAGCCCCTAATCTCTTGTAACAAGATGTCTTCCTGGCAAGCAACATTCTTGTGGGATGGCAAAGCTCAACAAGCAAAGTGAAGTCCTTGGAAAGCATTCACATGCATGGTTATTCACAGAAAAAACTTGAGCATGTTATCTTTCATTAGCTATCACCAAGCCATACATTCAAGCATGGACAGAACAAGGAGAGTCTGAAGTTCATCACTGTCTAATGGGTGCCTGTGTTTCACATTACAAGTAACTGTTTATTCGGGGAGGGTCAGCAAGTTCTGTCTTTTACATGCTGACTACCTTTGGCTCTTGACCAATAAAGGGCTACAAAAGAAATAGGGTATTATTTAACAAATGCTGGAGTGAATGAAATGATTTTACGCAATTTTCAGATAAGTATCTTCCTTCCATGTGGATCTATATCTTTTCACATTTATCAAAGTTGTGTTGTTGTTTTTCAGATGGCGGACAATCTGAAGAAACTGTATCCTGTTGCATGATGGTAGGTGTGATCTCTAGTACTGGTATATTTGTATGCATGGAAAAAGCCTTCCATAAGTAGTGTAATTCAGATACTTTCTTAAAGATATTCTTCTCACAAAAATCTTTATTATAGGTATAAGAAGATTCAGTGTACGATGCAAAACAAATTTCCCTTGGGATAATAAAGAAATTATCTCATCTTTTCTTTAGCTTCTGTCAGTAAAAGTGACAAATCCCCATCCAGTACCACAAGAAATCTGAGCTAAAAGCAGTACAGTGTATGATTCCGACGGTTTGCATGTGTGACGACATCAGGTGTTCGTGAGAAGGTGAGCATGTCCTGCACCAACTGACAACAAAGCCTATCTGCTACAACAATGGATGACTTAGCTCTTAGTCACTGATACAAGATAGGCCGACAGATACAGGATGTCGAAGCTGAACAACATGCAATTCTCATTAGTATTTCAACTGAACCGTGACACATAGACAATCTTCTGATGCACCTTTCCAAATTATTGAAAGAAATACCAGGGAATTACTACAACCTATTTGCTTAATTTCTAAATGTGTGTGCAGTGATTTTGTACTAAATTTCTATGTAAAATTGAACAAAACTTTTCTATGTAAAATCATAACCAAATTATAAAAGTACATGCTCAATGTTCGATTGACATAAATTAACATAGACATATATATCTAGCATCTTCCTGGCATATACTTGGTTAATTCAGGCTCTTTATGCTGAGGCTAGGTAGTATATGTCTATGAGATCAGCAAGCAGCGATGCACTATCTAACAGCATAGCTACATGTATAGGAACAAATCTGGTAAATAAATACATCTGTGCTATATATACAATACAAACATTCTGTAGTACTACATAACAAACAGTATGGTTACATGATGGTAATGAGATGAGTAGATGATGAAACAACACTTGTAAATGAACAGTATCAGAAAGGCTCTTAGTGTTGACTGCTAAATATTATCATGCATTGATCAATGCATATACAAGGATAAAGATGGATAAATAATGATGTAAGGCAAAACTTACATCATGAATGTTAACATGAAGATGTAAGACTTGGATCCGTGGCAGGAAAGTGGCAGACTGGCATATTTGGTTCTAAGGTTGGAATGTTCATGTGGCCTGTTTTTAAACTTGGGAGATGAAATTTTGTTTGTTCACTTTATACATACTAAAGTCTGTATATACACACTACAAAAATTATGCTGAGGTTGTAGTGGAAGTTACTGTTGGTTTATTTCTAGTGATAATTACTGGCAGCAAATGTTGATGAATATGTCAAATCCTGTAATCTGCACAGGATGTGTGATTCAGAGTTAACTCCCTTTTCTGTTGATGACAAACTTTATCGTTTGAGAAGTTTCAGGATTGAACAGCTAAGAACAGCAACATGAGAGCAATTTGGGGACCTAAAACAACATACGCTCTATCTACTTCCCAAGTGGTGGCCATTGGGGTAGCCCAGTGGTTCGAGTGTTTGTTTATCATGACAAAGACCCAGGTTTGATTCCCCACATACGTACAAAATGTGAAGTCCATTTCTGGTGTTGCCTGCAGTGATATTGCTGGAATATTGCAAACCAGTGCAAAAAGCTTACTCACTCACTTCCCAAGTGCAGATGGAATTCCTATACAAACACACGACTCCATCCAGCTCCCAACACTATTCCAGAGTATAGAGTTCGCGTGCGTTTCTTTCAAGACATTTGACAGTGACAAATTGTGTCAGGATCTGTTACTCATTGCCGCTGCCACATATTTGACTCATTGAACTGCCTATTGTGTTTGTAAACCTAAAACTGTGTTTATCAATGCAATTTCTGAATTATTCATTGATCTTGTGTCATCAATTTTTGTTCTGTAGGAACTCATTTCTGGGTTATCTTTCTGCTTCCATTGGAAAATCACCTTACAATTAGATGATGAAATTAATGATATAAAGGTACATTTCTTTTGGAATGAATTTCACCATTCAACGCCAAAATATGTAACTGATTCTCAGCATATTAAAGGAATGGTATATACCAGGTGATGTCAATGCCAAGTTGGGCATATTACTTTTTAAAGCCTGAAAGTATTTTAACAATCTGCCATAGACAACTCCCCTGCCATGGCTCTCAGTCTTATAAACATGTTTGGATATAATTTCATGCTAAAATTTAAAAGATTGAAGATATTGCAAGTCATACTTCATAATTATACACCACTGTTTGAGAAAATGAATAATAATTATGCATTTAAAATTATATTTAAAACTTTTAACACATTCATAGAGTTTTGAAAATTATAAAGACTTCTTACATTTATGTTTGATGTATTTGGGCAGACAACAGGATAGTACTTTTATAGCATAAAATATCTATAGTCTACATCAACAAATCTCAATCATTCTTTTAGCTCACCAACACAATGTGGCGAATTACTGTTGAAATCAATAAAATCAAACAAAATATTTTGCGAAATTCTGGTACATATTCTTTGGAGAATCACTTTTGAGTGCAGTCCAACATTCATGAGGTGAGCTAAAATGATCTGTTTCAAAATCCATTTTCACTATCTCTCAGACATAGAACCATGTAATAAGTTTCAAGAAATAGAACCTTGAAATAGGTTTCAAGACATAGCACAGAGCTACTGGATTCACAATTTGAACTTGTCGAGGCAGACAGATATAGGCATTGTTGGGTCCAAGTCCCCTCTGCTTGACATGCCTCAAGTCCTGATGAGGACAAGAGTTGCTATGTTTGATGAAGCTTCAGGTGTACCATTGTTTCTCAACGTTGTTGACTGGTACAGCAGGTGCCCCTGGTGGATTCTGGGTACGACTAAGTTCCCAGCAAACCAGTCTGGACAC
>VKKT01000239.1:220076-242287 GCA_008038995.1 Haliotis laevigata
GCGACCTTCCGCTCTCCGGTCGGACGCTCTAACCACTACACCACGGAGGCGGTCTGATATGGGAGAAGACCCCACAGAATGCAGGAACTCCGTTGTTTACCACTTTGGTGAATCCAACAAACGTTCGTCTGATCAGCAAACTGAGAACACCAGGCCACCAATAATGTAAGACAGCGCATGGCCATATTCTTTCAGAAGCACTGTGTGAGGTGATCTACAGAATATTCATCATCTAGAAGACACAGACGAATTGGGTACCAGTCCACTTCTGGGAGTGAAAGGTGGACCATGTGTGACAAGCAAACACACTCTCCACTGGGCTACCCTACTGCCTCATGTAGGCAGACATATGCTGACTCATGCTGAAGAATGACTAGCCTAGTTTACAGAGGTATTATAAACCAAAAATAACCTAACACGTTTAGGATCCTGGAAAAGGAAAAGGAAATCAGGTTCAGTAGAATCTAATCTATAATCAATAGAGCACTAGAACCATATTTATAGAAAAACAACCAGTTTAAGGTGTAATTAACTTCCTGTGTCGTTCCGAACCTTTTTATATTTTAAATATAAATATTTTAGACAAAATACATAAAGTTCACAAAGGGACTGATATCCAATACTTAATATGAAGATAGTGAGCAGGGTACAAACATTACTTGCTGGTTATTAGTGTTTGTCTGTCTGTCTATTTGTTTATTTGCTGCTTAATGCCACCCTCAGTGGTTACCTGCTATTTGATGGTGGGCTGCAAACCGTGGGAGTCTGGATCAGACAGCGGCGTGATTAAGATAAGGGCCCATAAGGGCCCTGTTTCACAAAGCTATCTTAGCACTACGACTGTCATACCTTTGTGAAATGGGGCCCTGGTATGTTGACAGGCCTTCAACCAAGGCCTTAGAGTGTGACAACCCAATCCATCAAATCACCTCACACAGGATCTTAGGTATGATGGCTCTATGAGACTGGATTGTTCTTTATGTAATTTGCTATTGAAATCCCTGTTATTTTCTCCTAAATTGGCCCTTTCAGTGCCACAATAAAATCTGTTTGTCTCCTTAACAACTGTCAAACATTGTAACATAAAAAAACATACAAAATACAAGTCAGTTTCCACATGAATGATGACTTACTGACACTCATATGACACTGAAAGACACGGATATATAGTTGTCTGTGTAACAGATATGACACTGAGAGACACGGATATATAGTTGTCTGTGTAACAGATATAACACTGGTTTGTGTCAACACATGATTCGCTGTGTGAGAATACATTACCTCCAAAACATAGTTCTATGATGGGACAGTCAGGGAAAGGTGTTATTATACATATATTTTCCACAGTTAAATGAGTTAAAATCGACAAGCATTAAATTATGACAGTTGACATGTATATCTGATATTTGCAGTAATATGCTCCTAGATGCTAAGAGAATTGAGCAAGGGGTGTTTAGTAATCCTGTAAGAATGAGTTAAATGTAAACTAATAAATCAAGGGGAAATGCACAAACTTAGTTCAAACATTGATGAGTGAGCGAGCAAGTGAGTATGGTTTTACGCCGCTTTTAGAAAAATTCCAGCAATATCACTGTGGGGGACACCAGAAATGGGCTTCACACATTGTACCCATGTGGGGAATTGAACCCGTGTCTTCAGTGTGACGAGCGAACGCTTTAACCACAAGAAACTCCTCAAACATTGATGAAAGTAATACATTATATACTACAGTTATGTACCGTACCCCTTCTATTTCTGTAAACAAAACATAATATAAAGAAATATCTGATCTGTCATGTAAATTTTTAGACAACAGTAAGCGGCATGCACAAGTTCTTACAGATTGGTCTAAAAGTTCAGACAAGGGTCCTTGTAGCACCTGTGTATTCAGTTCATGTAAAAACGCTTCTTTTTTTTAAATGCAAAAAGGAATAACTCAGGGATAAAGTGAAGAGGACCAAGTCCTCACCTGCTTTCTTGGCAACTGCACCCTCTTGACAAATATTTCTGTGAATGTAACTAACTTGATTTTACAAACTGCTCCAATATTCGCGAAAATACCATAACATCCTCAGACAGTAATTCCAGTGGACTTATTTTCATTTATATACCTATTGTGTACTTTAGTTATAGTATTCGGAAATTCACTCCAGCGAATCTCTCAACAGTTAACTTGGTTAACAATTAACTTCTTGGCCTTGAGTCGTCATCATCATATATATTATCCATGTCAGACAGACACAAACCAGCAACATGTTGCGTCCCGTGAGATGGGATTCAAACCACAGACCTTCTGAACCCAGGTCGGACACCTTGTCCATATGACCGAGTCAATATGATCAATCAAATACTAAGTGCAGGTGTACTTACTCCAGTGGGAAAGAAACGAGAGAGACCGCCACGACCAACAGATCGAGAATGTTGAAGAGACTACGGCAGAAGGATTCCTTGTGTAACACCAACCCATAGGTGATGATCTGCAGAAAACAAGTGTCGACATTATCTCAACATGGTCACAAGCCTTTACTTCACTCTTCAGTAGTCCTGTCAGCTTGTCATAATGACTTGGCTGAACAGACAGGACTCTTTCTTTATTAAAACTCCATACTTCTTTAAGTTAATCAGTATGTATTTTCACCAGTTTCACCAATATTCCAGTAATATCAATAGGCTTCACACACAGTACCCTGAATGGGAATTGAGCCCAAGTCTTAGTCATGACGAGCAAACACTTTAACAATGAGGCTAACCTACATATCCTCATATGTCATAGAAGATATACCATTATTCCTTTATGAGTAAGTGAGTGAGCTGAGGTGTTAGCTGCTTTTAGAAATAATTCTGTCATATAACAGGGCTCGATTTAGTGCTTTGTTACTTGCACTGGTGCAACCCAATATGACAAAGTGCAACCTAGTTATGAGTCTAACTTGCACCAGGTGCAAGTCAATTTTTGAGTGGGCAAACTTCTGAATAAAACATCTAAATAGCATATTTCTGATATTACATATTGCAATAAAAACAGTGCAACTGGAATTTGACTGGTGCCACTAGTTTTTTATCTTAGGTTACACCTGGTGCAAGTGGGTTAACATCTCTTAAATCGGGCCCTGTATTACGATGGAAGTACTACAGGATTCCCAGGACGACATGAACCCATCTCTAGAGTGATGATAAACACTATAACAACCAAGCTACACATGATCTAAAGGATGTTTATGACAACCATGCTTACCTTGATTATAATCTCTATCGTGAAGACACTTGTAAAGAAGTAGTCAAAGTAGTTCAGGATCTGAAAGGTGATCACACCAACATCAGTATTTGTACTGCAACATCAACAAACAATCGAACCCTGTTGTCCCAAACTGTTCTTCAGATTACCTAGTGTGACATTTTCCAGGCTGCGAGATCAAAAACCACATTTCAGTTGTCATTTTCCCTCTCTCGTAAGTGGGCTAGCACTATAAAACCAGCTTAAGTCTGGGCCAGTACAAGCAGCCGTACATACACATACACACGCATGCGTGTCGTCATATGGGCGAAATATTCTCAAGCACGACGTTAAACCCTATTTCACCTCACCTCACCTCTTGTAACTGACACTCACATAAAAGGTGAGTGGTCATTCTGGCATGACATGTCATGGGATAGTCAGGACTAGTGGTGTTCTGATCATTTAAAATAATCGAAAATCGATGGAAAGAAGGATTAAAAATAATTATCAATTGCGAAAAACATACATGTATTTTTGATTAATCAGAATTTCGATGTTTTGGTATAACACACTTGAATGAAGTAAACTAACCATTAAATCTCATGAATATTCACGAGCACACATGCGATCATCAGCCTAAAGCTCTGTGCATTGTAGTCATAGTTTCGTATTCATCACTAAGGTAAATATTACTGTAACCTGTCTGTGAATAAATTTTACATCTATTGTGAATGTAATGAGATATACTGATAAATAGTTGTTGTATAAATAAACAGAACAATTACATTAACATTAATTAGAAAAAACCTGGGGAAAAATCTTTAAAATTGGTGATACAATAAGAATGTATATATTTCGATTATAATCGATAATTGTTCAAAACAAGTCCGCCGATAATCGCTAGTGGATTTGGTTTCCGATTCCAAACACTAGTCAGGATAAAGATCAAATTAAAGTTCATGTGAACATATGAACAGATCATCTCAGTTACATTATATAACATTTTGCACAATCTCAGAGCTAAGATCAGGTTATGAACATCAACTGACAACAACTTTCACCATATAAACATCTGAACCTTGAAAAATGACCTCAGAAACATTGCAGAATAGAAAAAACACAAGTAACTGTTCCATCCATCTGAATCAATGTGTTTACTGCGATACTATAATGTATGTGGAAAAAATGTGAAAATCGATCATAGGAATTTCTCATTTATTATTATTTCTGATTTGACAATCAGACCAAATAATTTCATCTAGTTCTTACAAGTACACAAACATGAAAAAATTAGGTACTAAAATCAGAGAAATTTAACACACACTTCAGTCAGAACAAAACAGCTGTGTAATGGCTGACAACTAAGAAGGGAGACAACTCACAATGTTCCTGGGAGACTTTGACCGAAGGGGATCCTCAGCTGCCAACATGGCACTACTGATGAGGATGCACGCCAGGACGATGTTGCCAAAGTAAGAGTGGTTGCAGGTCTTGTGACATAACAGTCGGAATCTGACAACAACAAAAGTAACATTTTACTCCAATTATCACTTAAACTCCTGTTTTGCAATTTTACAAGGATTTTCATTGCATCAGAAATTACAGAAATTACAGGTTTAAACTACGGTTCACACCAAGACACAAGTTTATTTCATAAAAATATCTTGGACATCAATGTACAACTTCTAAATGCCAATGAAAGACAGCTCCTTTACTGTTCACATATCACACACACTCACATAATATTGTTTCGAGTGTTGTTTGACAATGTAATAACATTATGTATATGTAAGTGTAGACTCCTTATCACCATCAGGGTGATAACCTTATTATATACCACATAGGCTACGAACATGATGAACTTTACATCACAATGCAAAACCCGGAACATACACTCCTTTTTTCATCTAAACTCAATAATTCAACCATGGCATGTTAACATATAGGGTAGTTACAAAAACACCCGGCAGTAAAAAAAAATAATTCAACAATATTTCAATGCTGGAGAGGTTTTGATTTCAATGCAGACTTACCTGTTTGTTGGCGAGAATATGAAGAGTGAGCTGGCTTGTGGGATGGGCTTGGCCTTGCTGGAGATGTGGAGTTCAGACATGCGACGTGGACGCGCAGTCGAGACAGTCTGTGTCTCGTCTTCATCCTCATCTTCTTCATCATCCTCCTCATCATCCTCCGTCCCTTCATCCTTGTCATCCTCCTCTTCTGGAAACACAAGCATCATCAATACAGGGGCAGTCTTGTACTAACACCCTTTCATGAAGCAATTCATCTTGTGATGCCCTCCTCTAAGGACTGACCAAAGTGGGTCAGGGGGCAGGGAATGTTGTCACAAAGCTAAATGTTTTTGGTCACTACTTCAAGACAGAGAAAATGTGCAATAAAACAATATTTTTACGTTAAGTGAAAAATGCCTAATTTAGCCATAAAACATGCAAATGTGCAACCTCATATTGAAAAAGTAGTCAAATATTAATATCTACATTTTCCAAATTCATGTGAAAGTGTTCATTTCAAATATTTGCCTTGTTTAAGTTTTTAATTGATGGCCGAAATATCAAGTTTTCCATTTTTTCTTGTTTGTTATATTTTTCATGCTACAGTTTTTGAAGAATGACCCAGATGCAGTTAATCAGAAAGTCACTTGACAATCAGCTATATAGTATAGGAAACACTACAGTCTCTGTTTAGCAACACAATTCCAGTCAATCTACTTGAGTACTTCAGTGACGGATACCTTGTATAGGAACTTGGTGACTGTTTCTGTATTCACCCGGCTCATCACGTTCAGGAGTCAAGTCAATATGCACATGATGATCACCAGAGCTGTCTCTCCGGCTGAAAGACACACATCACTTTCATCAGAATTAATACTCAGGACATTTCCTGAAGATTTATTTGTTTGGTTGTTTGTTAGTTATTTAACGCCACATTCAGCAATATTCTAGCTGTATGGCAATGTCTATAATAATTTAGTCTAGACCATTCTGGTAGGCCTTAGACCACATGCGCATGTTAATGCTGATAAAGCCACACACTTCAACTTTCCATCCACTAAATTCTTACTAGGCATATACAAAATTGAAACATTTCAGGCTATTTGAATAAAAATAACCCTGGTTTAGTTTTGTTCAACGTCACACTCAGCCAGACTGCTGCCATATAGCTGGAATATTGCTAAGTGTGGCGTAAAACAGAACTCACTCACTCAGCCATATTCCAGCCATATAGCATGGACAGTAAATATTTTAATCTGGACCAGATAATCCAGTGACCAACAGCATGAGCATCGATCTACGCAACATGGATACGATGATGTGTGTCAACTAAGTCAGCGAGCCTGACCACGAAATCCCGTTAGTCACCTCTTACAACAAGCATGTATAACTGAAGTCCTATTCTAACTCAGCATGAAAGAGAGCATGGCACTCTTAATGGTTCCATATCATTTTCCGGAGAGAGGTCATGTCTGGATCAAAGGGGTCTGACTTTCAAAGTTTCAGGTCTGCATTACTGTTGATATATATCTGTTTGCCATTACCTCCGGGAGCTCGGCTGTCGGCTGAGATTTACAGATGTCTTGTCTTCGTCGTTTTCATTGTTATCATTTCCATTGACATCAACACCTTCGTCTTCTTCGATGTTACCCTTGGTAAGAAAATTAAAACTCAAGTCGAGAATGACTATCGCTCCTGAAATTAAGCATTGTTGTAAAATCTATCGGGATTTATATTTGTTCCTGTTGTAGATATTTATTTTCAAATGAGATAACTTTATTTCGGGGACTAAATGTTCAAGGGTATACTCTCTGTACCTCTTTTTCCGGACTTTCGCTTTTCGATCTTCGGATGGATCGTGTTCGTTCCTTCTCCTCATCCTTCTGCTGCTCAATCTCAGTGAGACTCTGAGCATCAGCCAAGTTGTCAACAGCAATGGCCAAGAAGACATTCAACAAGATATCTGAGAGGATGTGTCAAGGGAAATAGGGCTTGACTAAATACAAAGTGAGAAATACACCAATAAACACTTCAAGAAAATGACTAATTTCAGCAATATGTATTTCTAATATGTCCTCAGGATAGGATCTCCAAATGACAATGACAGCAGTGTCATAATTGTTTTTGTTTGCGATCATAACATTTTTCATTGCTTTATGGACCTGCCAATGTGGAAAATGAAAATAAAATGCAAACGACTTCTCTTATATTATTAAACTCATCAGAGCTAAAGGTATATATAAAAATAAGAATGAAACAATATGAGATGCATGCCTTTAGAGTCCCTATAAAGCACATGTGTAATCTAAGTGAATTCCATAAAGTAGTTTTTGAGGAGAAGTGGATAACGTACACCCCCTGTTGGATGCAACGAACAGGCTGAATAGAACAAAATTCAACTAAGTTCAAATGTCTCTAAACTTACAAAAAAACAATAAAATACAAAAACAAAATATGAGATGCACACCATTAGAATCCCAAGAAAGCCCATGTATCAGTTCATTGAATTCCACAGAGCGTCTTTTGTGGAGAAGTGGATAGAGTACATTCCCTGTTTCGTACGGACGGACACGGAGGGTAACCCTATATGCCCCCAGCCATATATAATAACAAGGAATATCCCTCAAATTCGCATTGAAAAGCGGATTCATTACAAAATAAAAGTTCATAGCAAAGAGTTTACCACAAGTTTTGACACAATGTACACCAATAAGAGTTATTGCCCTTTAATACGTCTCATGCATGCTGTCCTGATTGTTTACTTTTCTGACAGCTAAAGTACAATGGCCCTGACCAGTGTGTGCCCACTACTGCTGGAGCATACTTACTGCAGGCAAGGATACAGTTACCACAGATGAAGAGCACAACAAAGTATATACAGACAATGACGCCAAGTTTCTTGACGCCACCGTACGCCTTGATCCCATCGTACATCACCATGTTCCAGTCCTCACCGGTCAGGATCTGAAGCAAGGAGATCACAGTCACTCAACTACCATCAAACACTCAGATCCAACTTGATACATGTCGGACATGTGGACGGATTCATTATACAAACAGGAAGAAAGTAAATACACAAAGACTTAAGAATGTGGTATAATGTAACACATTATATTTAAGATTTCACTTTCTCAGTAAAGTATATATTTTATTACTTAGGGGGATTGAGTCCACTCTGGTATGACATGGATGGGGGCTGAACAATCAACCTTCCACTAATGGAAGCAATCCTGTATTTAGAGATGTGTTAACAAAATGGTCATACCTGTGTTAAAAAAGTGGCCATATCCATGTTAACGGAGTGGCCATACCCATGTTAACGGAGTGGCCATACCCATGTTAACGGAGTTGCCATAGCCATGTTAATGAAGTTGTCATACCTGTGCTAAGAAAATGGTCATACCTGTGCTATTGAAGTGGTCATACCTGCACTAACAAGAGGTCATACATGCACTAACAAAGTGGTCATACCTGTGCTAAGAACATGGTCATACCTGTGCTATTGAAGTGGTCATGCCTGCACTAACAAGTGGTCATTCCTGCACTAACAAAGTGGTCATACCTGCACTAACAAAGTGGTCATACCTGGAACACTGATAACAAGGACTGCCAGAAGGTATCAAAGTTGCTCCTAGGCGTCTCCTCGTCAAAGTTGAACCGGCCACCAAACAGTTGCATCCCAAGTAAGGCGAAGATAACAATGAAGAGAAACAACAGCAACAACAAACTGGCAATGGATCGCATACTGTTCAACAGTGACGCCACAAGGTTCCGCAGTGACGACCAGTACCTGGAATAACAACATACAATGTGGCATATTGATTCTAATGCTTCAACTCTCATGTCTAAAGGAATTCGGTAAAACCTCACTTGATTTATCAGGCTCAAACAATTCTGATTTCCCAGAAATTTACGAAAATGTAAACAAAAATACAATATTGAACAAAAGAATAATTTTTCCTGAATTTAACTGCCAAGTTTTGAATCTAACATAAATCCATATTCATGTTTTGTGTATATGGGTGCCTTCATAACCTTAAATGCCAAGATAAAAATGAAAAGGCAATCTTATAAAACAATATATATACCACATGTTACTTACATGGTATCTTTTCATAAGTCATACTTGATTTTATTCGTATCTCATAAAGACTGTACTTAATCTTTTATTTATTGTATATTACATATATATCATTCTTTACTTCTATAATATTCTTGTTATATTACTAAAGCTGCAATGCCTGCTGACTGACTCACTGATTGATAGTACTCACCTGGTAGCCTTGAAAACTCTTAGTAAACGTGCACACCTGAGCACAGACACACCCAGAGGTGGCATTACGCCCGTGTATATAAGGATCACTTCCAGTATACTGAACAACACAACAAAACTGTCAAAACGGTTAAACAGGGACACGAAGTACCCTTGGAAGCCGAGACTGTACATTTTGAGAAGCATCTCAAAGGTAAACAATACCACAAAAAACATATTGGCAATGGCTGAAACAGAAACAAAAACATTGTTTAGCATGCATGTTGAACAAACACTTGACATAATAAAAAAAAAAAATCTAAATATTATCAATATTATATTATAAAGTGGTGTTTCTTATTTGCAATTTACTTGAGGAAATATATACTACCCAGATTTGAACAGGGATACCAAAACATTTCATCTGATTACAAAACTTAAAGCGGTCACTTTAAGAGAATGCTTACACAAATTACTGATCACATTGTAATAAGGTTGAAAAATGGTAGGTCAAAGGAAGCACATATTGAATTTGTCTGGCCAAGTGATTTGTCACATTCAATTCCCTCTTAGTAACTTTGAAAATATCCCAATCAAATCTTTGAGTAGCACACATAATTATTATGTTTCTAATATACAGTAAAGATATCTTCAAAAATTATCATAATAATTTTTTTAATTTATTTCTGTTAATCAAACAAATAAATATCATGACTACTCATCAAAACAAACTATTGTTCCTTACTTAAAAATATTATTAATAAATAATGCCAGACCATTAATATTTCTTGTTTTACGGATTTTTGTCCTTAGAAAACCTAAAGGCAGGAGAGTCAAAAAATAAAAATAAAATCACCAGTCAAAGTAATAGCCCTTCTAAATACTCAAAGTATTTTACTTTTGGCAATTTATGAAGTGTATATTGGGCGAAAAACAATCTAAAAAAAATTCTTTGTAAGTTTACATTTTTGGATTTTAGGATTTTATTTTTTGAGCAGGGAAAATAATTTATTTTATTTTTTTCTTATTTATGAAAAAATATGACAGGCGGATTAGTATAACAAGAAATAAAATTGGTCTGGCCTAAACTGAGATTATCTTTGGCTGAAGGATAAAAGAAATGTTTCTCAGGCCAAGGGGCATCAATTTTAAACCTTTGTGTTTGTCATATTGATGCCAATGAAAAATTTAAATTTGCTACAATACATGAAGCCGACTCTGTAATTTATCCACGACAGCATACATTGACAGAGCTAAGTTTATTGCTGTGTTTCTAGTTATATTCTACACTTTCCTGCTTTCAATAAACAATTCTAAAAGTCCAACATCCTTCCTCACTTTTGAAAAAATTGGCTGAGAAATATTCTTTTTAAGCAGCCTAAAACAGAATTTAAGTGGGAATTGTTAAGCCTCACCTTGAAAATTGTCCAACCATGGTGGTTGTTGGTAGTGTTCTGAAGTAAGCACACATGTATTCAAAAACACAAGAACAATAACTATCCAATAGAATGCTTGAGATTTCACTATTCTTCGGCATCCTCTTCGACATCTTCTATTAAACTTTTGAAAATGTAACCTGGAACAAAAATAAACATTATTCCACTAAGTATCACAGCATCAGCATCCAACACTATACACAGAGCACATATAGATGATGATCAAGATTTCTACGTGAGGGTATTGATTTTTGTGGTTGTAGCAGTGATTTTCCTGAATTATCTCCCTTTGCATAAGATGTCTGCCTATATATCTCTATAGTTGAACACACCTACAGCAGACAGACATTCAAATCACTTAGTAGAGCCTAATTGTTTTTCTTCACATATTTGCATGTGTGATGAAAAAGGTTGTCAAAGGAAATATTTTTTTCTTCTCACTTTTTTGTTTGAAACCAGGAGTGTTGTATTTCCCCGCTCCCCATTTCTTCTGTTTTCTCTACAGCGTCTGTCTCCGCAACAGCTTTACCTGAAACAAACATCAAAGTAAGTGATACCTCAGTCTTCAGATTGGTCAACTCATTGGCATTAACTTTCCTAAGTTTTAAGGAAATGATAATTGAACCATATCGAATAAAGCAGTTGATCTAAATACTGATTTATTGTTATGAAATGTAACATCAAAGTCAGCCTAACATTAGTGTTGATAAAATTGCTTTGACTTCCTTCTGATCTTTAAGCAGTTGCTGTCTGATCCAGGGTCCAGATCCACAAAGCATTCGTAACGTTACGACCTGTCGTAACTCTATAGTTTACCATAGACTTACGAATATCATAATGTTACGACCTGTCGTAACTCTATAGTTTACCATTTTCTCATGGACGTCGTAGCGCTACAAATGCTTCGTGGATTGAAACCCAGCAGTCATTCTTGAAGGACAAAGCAGTCATTCTTGAAGGACAAAAAGGTCCCTGTATGACAGGTAGTGCTGTCGTCTGGAGACAAAAGTATGGTTTGGGTAGGCAAGTGCAAATGGATGGAAGGTTTGCCTTTTAAGACCACAGTTTGCATCGATCCCTTCTGCCTCTCAATTTCCATGACTGTCTGCAGTGAGTGAGTGAGTTGCTGATTTTTACACTATTTCATTTACATCACAGTGTTGGAGGAAAGCAGCTAAGCCCAAAGTGACACAGGTTTCAGACCTTTAGCCTTTTGACAAAACCAGCACAGATTTGGTGCTGACAAACCTGGCAACATAATCAGGACAAACTGTGGGTTCAACATGGTTGGAGTCAGTACTTACTGTGTCTGGGGGTATTCCCATCCTCTACTTCATCTTCATTTTCTGGATCTATGTCCTCTGTAAAATATCACACACACACACATTGAAATATTGATTCATATACATATAGCAGATATCTATAGGGAGTTGGGGATATGTTGGCAGAAAGTCTTTGTCTGGATATAATGGGCTTCCACGTAATATCTCGGCAATAATTAAAGTGCCAAAGAAAAATTGCTTTCAATACTTTTCAACTGAGTTCATATACTGCAATGTAATCAAAGTCTTCAAATTGAAATATTGATGTAACATTGCAGAATAATCAAATTCTGAATACGTAAAATCAGTGCCTCAACCGTTCAAAATATTTCTGACATCTAGCATGTCCAACCGGTCAAGGAAATCCAGACGCCTTACATGATATTGACTGATGTATTCTGCATTCAGCAATATTACAGCTGATGAGGTCAGTCTTTAAGCAATCAAGGTTTGGACCAGGTGACCCAGTGACTGATGTCATCTACATCTGGCTACCATAACAGACAATCAACAAAGCACCCAGTCTGACCACCCAATTCATTAAGTCAACACTTCGACCAGCACAGGAAGCTACAGTCATCCCGGAAACTACATAATGCCTCACCTGCTTGTGTTATCCAGTCTAAATACCCCCTAAGATCTTCTTCTAACTGCTGTTTTTCTCTAAGTTTTTGAAAATCACCCCGAGCTTTTGCTTTTTCTCTCTCTTTGGAAAACTCTCTGGAAAAGAATGGACATCAATGGATTGTATTGGATTAGCTTAAATTGAACGAATTAGCTAAAATTAACACCTCAACCATATTACAAAGAGTTAACATTAAAAACACATTTAGAAAAGCTTTAAACCTGTACAATTATAATCCTAATTTCCTTTAATTCTAAGCATATCAATTAGTTAATGCCTTACAGTCATCAAACATTGAAGGCAGACAAAGGTGTGGGTCCGTATCATCCTATGGTGCTGTATCCCAACTGCTTAAGGCAGTCAAAAGTCATTTTCAGGGAATATACAAGCATGTTAAAAAAATGAAGGTCAAAGTTAAACCAAATCTTAACACATGTCATGAAAAACTAAACATGCATTCTGAGTCTGTCTACTTACGGATATTATAACTAGGGCTGTAACGATGCATCGAACTATCGATTGATTGCAATTCTTGAGTCTCTGATAACAATTAATTGATGGTAGAAATGAAAACCTATCGATGCATCGATAGTATCTGTGACTATCGATAGTTTAGCAATTGACTTCTGTTGATAAAAGCGCAGCGCAAGATGCAGGAAGTACCAGATTCGTTCATTTAGAGTTATCTGCCCCTGTTACCTCTTAAACAAACATGACCAGTTACATGATCTGGGGTTCGAGTTTCTAGTCAGTTATTGAAAGAGACTGAAACTACTTTAACTTGTTTTTATTTCATATAAACTATACATTCATTTTGGGAAATGACTTCATGGATTTAGGGAGAAAAAACTATTGCAATAGTATTGCAACAGTTGGTCGCAATAAACTATAGCTATCACAATAGTGTGTTGCAATAGACTATCGCTATTGCAATACTTGTTTCCTCCTCAACAGTCACCCCTAATTACAATATTTCATTAAATTCATTAATATTGTTTCAGTAAGGGACTCATATGTTTTTAGAAGTAGCTGTCGTTTCTCCCATATTAAAACTCACACTCAGACCTCTTATACAGGTGTTATAATAAGTGTGAACAAGTATGTGAAATTTCGTCTTCAATCAGCTGAGGAAAAACTTGGTTATAGATCCCGTTGACAATGAGATCCCATTGAAAATGTAAATGTCGGTCCCAACAGCAACTTACCCGCTCAACACACCAAGAACAAGGTTGAGGACAAAAAAGGAGCCGATGATAATTAAGCTGATAAAATAGATCCACGGCCACTCACTTCCCACTGCATCATTCACCTGAAACACACATCACAGGTACCGTAAATACCCAGAGTAAAGCCCTTACATATTATAGATCATGCTCTTAAAAATCAGATTGCTTGTTTGTTTCTTTAACCCCTTTGATTAACATGGAAAAATGGATGTCAAGTTATCAAGTTTTGTGCACCTTGAGCAGGATATTTAGCCTGGAAAGGCGCTATACAAAAGCTCTAATATTATTATTATTATTATATTATCCTCGTCTGCCCATGTCAAAAAATAGTGGCAGGACATTTAGTGATGTTACGATTGTGACATGGTTGTAACCGATGACATCCAAATTGTCTCCAAAGATTCTAATGCAATTTCAAATAAAAATGATTAGTCAAAATAATTTTCCGTTTAAATACTAAAAGTAGTTTATTTTTGGCAATTTATGAAGTTTATATGGGGGCAAAAAACAATTCAACATTTTGTTGTTGTAAGTTTACATTTTTGGCCAAAAAAAACATGAGGAGCCTACAAACAGTATTTTAATATCAGAGGTTAATAGCCTGAAATTTATCCCCAAGAAAGTCATGACAGTCAGAGAAAGACATTATGGTTACAATACCACTGAAATACTCACATCATACAAAACATCTGTCCATCCTTCATTGGTTATACACTGGAACACTGTAAGCATAGCTAAACCAAAGTTATCAAAGTTCGTAATGCCATCATTTGGCCCTATCCAGGAATCCTTCCTACATTCGGATCCATTGGCTACGGTTTTACAATCGAATCCCCTTCCACATGGATGAGGATCTTCTAAAGCTTCTCTTACTGAAACACAAGAAAAGGGAGAAGTATAATCAATTTTTTTTTCAAATTTTACAAAGTTTACACCGATAAAAAGTAGAAAGTGACATCCATCGTTAAAGGATGCTACTAAAACCTCATTGTTCATGTGTGGGCAACTCTGTGACCATTATTGATTTCAATCAGTGGTTACTGCTATCCTGTCAGAATGCTTGTCTTAAACAGTATTTCAGACATATCATGTCTGTCGATCACATTGATATGGGCAGAAAAGCTGCAAAACAATTTACACTTCGGTGAGTGAGTGATGAGTTTAGTTTATGCTGCACTCAGCTATATTACAGCTATATGGTGGCGGTCTGTAAATAATCAAGTTTTGACCAGACAATCCAGTGATCAACATCATGAGCATCGATCTATGCAATTGGGAATTGATGACATGTGTCAACCACGTCAGCGAGCCTGACCACGCGATCCCGTTAGTCGCCTCTTACGATAAGCATGGGTTACTGAAGACCACTCTAACCCGGATCTTCACGGGTTTACACTTTGGTGAAACTCCCAGTATGGTGGCGACAAACCAACCATCATAATGATGGAATCAAATTGACAATCAGCAGATCCTGGGACCACTTCCACAGAGCCATATTCACACTAAATCACTCATAACTTCCATACTTCAACATAAGGGCGGTGAGGTAGCCTAGTGGTTAAAGTGTTCGCTCGTCACGCCGAAGGCCCGGGTTCGATTCCCCAAATGGGTACAATATTTGAAGCCCATTTCTGGCTTCCCTCGCCGTGATATTGCTGGAATATTGCTAAAAGTGGCGTTAAACCATACTCACCCACTTCTTTAACATAAACTCATTACGATTGTAGCACTAAAATAGATTGTCAAGGCCCAAAGGGTAACAGACTGAAGTAAGATAATTAAGTTGAAAAAATGAGTGAACAAAATCATACTTACATGGATTTGTATAAAAACAGGTATCATGTAACTTCCCTGAGAAGAGTTCTAGTCCAATGATAGCGTAAATGATGATTACAAAGATAACTAACAGAGCTATGTGTAACAAAGGCACCATTGCTCGGAGGATAGAATTCAACACTACTTGTAAACCTGAAAACAAAAGAAAAACCCTTGTTAACAATAAATACATTCAAATATTTAACAACATAAACATTTCAGTTGTTCATTAATTCATCCTCAACAATTGAAAGTCATGAGGAATTTGGACGTGTCATCATTTGTCCTGCACCAGTTGATTCTGGATGTGTTGAAATCACTGCTGTGTCAAACTCATGGGCTCATTTGGGAGTCCCAAATATCCAAATAAAGAAAATATTCCCCTGACTGAGTCAAACATAAGATTGTGTTAGTTAATTTATTATTATTGTCAATTAAACGTAGTATGAAACTAAGCCAATATTTAACAATTGTTTTTACAATTTCTGACTTTGGGCAACATCTGCATGAGTATGACCCCACAGCCTGATCTGACTTGTAAAGGTTGTTTCACTTGGCTTGGGTGTCATCATTAAAGTAACATGCATGCGAAATTTCAGCTTCTTTTGTCAAGTGATCTCTAAGAACACAATGTATACAGTTTGAGAAAATGCATGGGAGAATTTTGTAGCAAAATGTTAAGGTCAAACAAAGGTTTTAATATGGATGCCACGGTGGCCATATTGAAACTCATCCCTCTAGAACAAACTGGGGTGTCTCATTGGTCCGCATCATTGGGGTGTTACAAGCTTTTTTGGTCAAGTGTTTTCTGAGGACATGTTTACTTTACACAACCGACACAAGCTCAGTTGACTTACAGTCAGGTGAACTAAAAATGAACACATATCATGCTATACGTACTTGGAGCTCTGGATACAAGCCGCAACGGCCTCAAAACCCTGAAGGCTCGTAGAGCTTTCACATCAAACCCTTTGCTATTTATCTCGGAAAGGATCTGACTTATAATACTGAAACAAAAGAAAAACAATAATGAATATTAGTGAAAAATTAAAAAATTAAGCCATCAGGTTCTGTAGCTCATCTGATATGCTCATACATCTATCATTATCAAAATGGTGATGTAATTATTTGGATATATCGAAATACATCCATCCATAAGTCTTATGTCTGTGTTTCGATGAGATAACATCATATTGTAACCTGATGTTCTGAGGGTACGAGGCATAGTAATTTAATTGTGTGGACAGTGTGGTGCCCTTGAGTTAAAGGTTTGCCAAGTTTCAAGAAACACTGTGAGCAACAGCTATGACATATTTATTGGTATGATTGGGCCAAATGAAAACATTATAAGCAACAACAGCAATTTTTTATTCATCAAACTACAGTAAGTTCTGTGGCCTGTAGGCATTTATTTCCCCCGATGTCAAACAATGTATTTGATGTGTTCTATGTAAATGTCAGCTTTTGTATCTACATTACAAGAAGCACATTTCTCACTAAAACATCAATAGCAATGCATTGTGTGTACAATCTTAAGCTCCAAATATGACCTACATTTCTAACACAAGGATAATGACAGTAAAATCTGTTTGCTAAAGAATTCAGCTTTCCAATCCCCAAGGCTGCCTGTTAATTTGATATGAAGAGATCGGAGCTGTCCTGAATTATTCAGCCCATGAGTTCAGAGCTTCACATAACAGAAAGGTTGGACTTAGACAATTACACTGTACGGCGATGCCCCATTTATCATTCAATAACCACTGTCATGTGACCAGAGCCATCCATTGGCTTGGGTGGAAACAGCTCTGAGAAAGTGGACCAATGCCGGACTTCTTCTACATTATATATTATTCATTAATTCATGGAAAATGATCATATTCAAATGAGCTTTGTCCTCACCTGTACTAAATTCAGATGAAAATCCCTGACTTCATTTCCCAAAGTTAACCTTTTCCCATTTGTGGATTTTAGATTAGCCTGATCAAAATATATTGTCTTAAACTCTGTGTAGGTCAATATATATATTTTTTATCAGGCACACAGTGATTTGGGTTGATTGTATCAATGATCTAAAGAAATCATTCTGTTTGGAAGTGAAGAATGAATATCTATTTTTCTGTTGAAGGTTCAATGTTTCTTCGTAACATTGTGTTGAAATGGTTGCAGACCCCATACAATGTATCTGATCATACGATTTACCAGATGATTCATAGTCTGTTGTGCAGAGTTGCTTCCCCTTTTGGTATACCCGAAACCTATGAATCAAATGGCAGGTTCATCCTGAATTAACTGTCTAGATTTGTCAGAACTATGCTCATGCTTGTGGGTGTCACTAAAGTGGTAAACATCTAAGGCGTGCATCACGTTTTAACTTCCGACTGAAATACCATTCAGTTTGGCGTTAATCCAACCCCTCCCACTCTTGAAGTTCAGGACATTTTCATCAAAGAAGGTTGAAAGAACTTGTTGATTAGACACACGACAACTGATCACGTTGGGATAAAACAAAATTCACCAAGAAAACAAATGTTAAGTTATATTTTGTTTGATTAATGGAGCACAGTCTGTTAACACTGTTTCTTGTCTGGCCGTCTGTGGTAGATAGGAACAGTTCTAAATTTAGTTTAAAACTCACTCGACTGCAAAAGAAATTTAAATTTCTCAACTTCACAAATCTCATACTGCCTTGCTATTCTGCTACAAACACGCTGAATATACACGCTGAATACATAAACAAACATATCTACATAAGTAAATAAAAGTTTTAAGTTCTAATTACATCACGGAGATTCTAGGTCTTCACAACAACTGAAATGTGGAAGAAAGTTGTGAATTGTCGAGTCTGTTATGTTCAGTAATTTATCGGAGATAGGCGCTGACTGGCAGCCAAATCCCTCCAGGAGGGTGTATAAGTGCAAGGCTGCAGACACGAAGCCCGATAACTTATGTACACCTACGCCCACGTCAATGTTTTACCACATGAGACCAGAAAAAATACACACACTATCTCCTGGAAACACATACAGCATATTACCTCCCTGACTTCAATGTCTGTATTATACATCTAAGCTTTCCTTCGACTGATGTTTTTACTATTGAATTACATCCTCAGAACTTACAATTACATGAATGACATGGATTACATCCTCAGAACTGACGTACAGACTGCTACTCGAACTAGCAATGACAGTAATTCTTCAGTTTTTACAATGTCATCCTTTAGTCTATCATTTCCGAAACTCCTTCACAGTGTATGAAATAAGCCAAAACTCAATGTGAAAGCCTACTTATGAGACAAATGCTGAATTGTGATTTCTAATTTCTACGAAAAGAGCATGTTCATGGTTGGAGCATCATGACTTCAGTCATTCAGTGAATGACACAGAACTGGAGATTTGTTCTGACAACTGCAGTTCATGATACACTGACTGACTGACTGAGTTTGGTTTTACGACGCTTTTAGCAATATTCCAGCAACATCCCGGCGGGGGTCACCAGAAATGGGCTACACACATTGTACCCATGTGGGGATTCTACCCGGGTCTTTGGAGTGATGAGCCAACGCTTTAACCACTAGGCTACCCCACCGCCCCTCATGATATACAACTGAAGAATATGTTTCACTGATGTAACTTATGCTCTATTTGGGATAATACTTTCTCAGTAAAGTATGGACTCTAGTTCTTTCTTTGGGGTGCTGGTGATTAGGTGTCTGACTCTGAGGGTTCAAATCTTGGATAAGACTCAAGTGTAATCCCAAATATAACATCTTACATTTCACCACTTTCTAAATTCGCTACCAATGTCATCGTCAGGATCCTATATCTTGATGTAGTAGTTTACGCTTTTTAAAAAAGATTTATAATCCATATTTTTCATACCAAGCAACTCTGTCTCCCAGCCCTGAACCACATTTAGTCTACCCATCCATATACAAGTTACAGCAGATGCACAACTGAAAGTTTAACCCCAAAGCTGTGAATGAGTCAAGTCTCACAGCTTACACACTATTACGTCCATTAACAAAATTCAAAGTAATCCTGTCCTGTTAAGACTGTTTAGCGATAAGAAGCGTGGTTGTGAAAACTCAAATCAAGGCAAGTTAACCAAGACGATAAGACTGTTGTATGTTATTATTCTGGGCCTGAACCACAAAGCGTTTGTTGAGCTATGACATTCTGAAGTCTATGAAAAACTATCGTGTTACGACATTACAAACTCTTTGTGGATAACGACCCTGAAACTGCACTTAGCTATTACGAAAATTTCAAGTTGTCTGGGATTCATGACTTTAATTTAGCAACTCTTTACGTGCCTAAGACTGGGCCACTAGTGGTATTTTCCATCAAAATGGATCCCCATGATCTTCTGGTGACTTCTTGGTGATTTCAGTGAAGTCAGGGTGGTCAGGGAGAGATTGATCTGCTTGATATTTTGTCCTTGTTCATATCGAGACATCATAGATCTAGCTCATGCCATCAACAACTGCTTCACCTGGTCAGAATTATCACAGTTAGCAGACGGTGATACTACTGGAATCTGCTGCCTGTGGCATAAAATATCTAATATTCACTGAAAGTATGCATGCTTACTCGTAACACGCATGGAACACATATTTCCAGCAACATTCACAGACTGACAAAATTGAAACTTTCCCTGCCAAATGAGGATTAAGTTCAAGAACTGTGAAGGGATGGGTTTGGGTTTGACGTGTGAGCAAATATATTTTTCAAATGCCCACTGAGTGTGTCAACATCCTTAAAATGTCTGTGCACAGATGAGCTTTCAAAATGGCTGCCAGTAGAGATTATGCCTCACAGCAAACAGGTGAAGACAATATTTTCTTTGAAAGTTGTTCAAACTCAATGAACTTTTTGCTCGTGCGTAGAAAGTATTCTCCTGAGTGTGGAATGTGTTCCCTGAATGGGAGGAGATTCAAGCACTTGGAAATCTTTCACAGAACCACTGTGCTTGAGGTGCAATGCTTCAGCATTAGCTATCCTAATGAGTGGGATTGGGAACACCAGCGTGCAGGTGTTAGGTGCTTCGGTCTCTATTGCTTGTCTGTTCATCTGTCTTATCTGTCTCTGTTATCAATCTTTTCTGTTTGTGTAAACTGTATTTACTTAACATCTCTCTGTGTTTGAAGGTTTTTTCTTCTGCTGTTCTGTGCTCAGATTTTTTTGTCTGCAGGAGTATATCTGTCTATCTTCAAACTGTTTGTCTTCATAGCTATATCTCACTTTGAATTGTTTGTCTTCATGAGCATGTTGTCTGTTGTTTAAGTGTTATCTTCAGTAGTGACTGTATCTTAGGAGTGAGTGAGTGAGTGAGTGAGCGAGCAAGTATTGCTTAAAGCTGCCTCAGCAATTTCATTCTTTGGATTGTCTGTATTCATGGGATTCTTTGAATTGTTTCTCTTCAGTAGTGACAGTGTCCGGATTGTTTATCTTTATGGGCTATCTGTTTTTCTTTCAACTGTTTGTCTTCAGGATTGTCTTTGTCTTCAGGATTGTGTGTGTCTTTGCCTTCAGGATTGTGTGTGTCTATTTGCCTTTAGGATCGTGTTTTTCTTTGCCTTCAGGATTGTGAGTGTCTATTTGCCTTCAGGATTGTGTGTCTGTTTGTCTTCAGGATTGTGTGTGTCTGCTTGTCTTCAGGATTGTGTGTGTGTATTTGCCTTCAGGATTATGTGCATGTCTTTGCCTTCAGGATTGTGTGTGTCTGTCTTCAGGATTATGTGTGTCTGTTTGTCTTCAGGATTGTGTGTATCTGTTTGTCTTCAGGATTGTGTGTGTGTCTTTGTCTTCATGATTGTGTTTGTGTCTGTCTTCAGGATTGTGTCTGTCTTCAGGATTGTGTGTGTCTGTTTGTCTTCAGGATTGTGTGTGTCTGTTTGTCTTCAGGATTGTGTGTGTCTGTCTTCAGGATTGTGTGTGTCTATTTGCCTTCAGGATTGTGTGTGTCTATTTGCCTTCAGGATTGTTTTTGTATTCAGAATTGTGTGTGTCTGTTTGTCTTCAGGATTATGTGTGTCTGTCTTCAGGATTGTGTGTGTCTATTTGCCTTCAGGATCCAGGGTAGTCTATTTACCTTTGAAGTGTCTCTATTTGCCTTCAGGATCCAGGGTAGTCTATTTACCTTTGAAGTGTCTCTTTTTGCCATCAGGATTGTGTGTGTCTGTTTGTCTTCAGGATTATGTGTGTCTGTCTTCAGGATTGTGTGTGTCTGTCTTCAGGATTGTGTGTCTCTATTTGCCTTCAGGATCCAGGGTAGTCTATTTACCTTCGAAGTGTCTCTATTTGC
>VKKT01000239.1:299416-309662 GCA_008038995.1 Haliotis laevigata
CCATTTCTGGTGTCCCCCGCCGTGATATTGCTGGAATATTGCTAAAAATGGCGTAAAACCATTCTCAGTCAGTCAGTCTAAACATTCAGTGAAATGTAATTAATACATGGTAATTTGCAACATGTTGCAACAGAACCCATGTTGTCTATTTTCAGATATAATGGAGTGAAAATAGAAGCTGTATTTCACATGTTGTTAGCAAACATATTTAGTCAGACATGAGTGAAAAAATACATGAGGTGCACTTGTACTCTTGACTAGCAAGCATATTATTTGTGGTTGAGAGATAAAAATGCTCCCTGAGCTGGTATACATATGTGAAACATGCTCACAATGCTCCCAACCAATACTCTAAATATATATCTAAAAACTATTTTAACATATCAGCATTATTTTTTTAACATTTCTAAAAAATGCTAAACAGATTTTCGGCCATATTGACAGCTACTGTCAGAGAAAAGATGTAAATGCAACCTGATATATCATCCTTACATTACAGATTAAGTTAGGTAAAATACATTTCATATGTGTTTAGTTTCGATATGACGTATCATTATATTTGCATTGGTTCAAATTTCATGAATTCCAGATGATTTTTTAAAAACTTCTTCCTATCTCTTAGCAGGTGCACTGGAACTAAAACCTTAATCAGTAATCAGAATCGAGTACTGCAATGGAACGTAGAGATAAACTTTATATACCAGTAATACGGTCACATGTATCTGAGGCCACGATAAATTAATTATTTAACTTTCATCCCAATATTCCAAATAAGTTAGATGGAGTTTAAAGTCACTTGGATACAGCGACCTTTAAAAAAATAGTTTAAAAGGTCATCAAGGACTGACACTTCAAAGTTGCTGTAAGCTTTGATTTTCAAATAATTTCTACATAAATACTGAAGGCTGAAAGCAAACGGTAAATTTTGTAGATACAGAAATTCAGAGGTCATCACAAATGATTGTGAGAATCGGCATGTAAGTTGCTGTTTCATTGGGCTTGTTGTCGATTCAAGGCAGTGACGTTGACTGAGGATTTATTCATGTTAAGACTTCAATAGCATGTTCAAACCACATAGGTCAAATCAAGGTTACATTATAACACATTGAGAACAGAGCATACGTGTTGAGTGTCACAACAACAAATACCAAATGTCATTCCATTTTGAGCGGAATGGTTGATTGTCTATAAATAAAATTTTCAACTTGGCTTCCATGGCAGCCATATGAACATCATATTCAGACCTCTTGAGCAAATTTAGGTGTTATCTTTGGAGGGAAAAACCCTGTAAGGATTCAACTTCAGAGGTCCAGTGGATTCAGGGTGGATGATATTTACAGAGCAAGGAAATATATTCTCAGAGAAGTCAAGGGCATGGTAAACAGAGTCAAACTGCAGGGGTAAAATCAAAGCTCATTTTAGGCTGGTATTTTACATGTCTACATACTGTGAGAAGACATTGAGTCCCAGATTTTCACTGCACACTTTAGTTACCATGTCAGACATTGCATTCAATATTTTTCTTCCATATAAAATGGTGAAAGTACTGAAACCGATGGCATTTCAGGGGTGGAAATAACCCATTGCCCGACGTCCGAGTCCAGTGTTTTTTTCTGTCGGGCAAGCAAATTTATATATCACACTGTACCGGTGTCCAGTTGCTTTTCCAATGTTAATTATGTTGTTTATTTAAAAAATCAACAAGAAAACAGACGGTCTAGTGGAAAGATTATCAGGGCAAGTGATTTTACATGTGCCACTGTACCAGAGTACACTAGCAATTTTAAAGTTATTTCCACCCCTGCCTTTACTAATATATGAATACTAAGCAAGTAGAATGTGATAAGTAACCGATCAACAAAAACTCCAAATTACTGATCACAGGCCATAATGACATGACAAAAATATTTTTCTCCAAAACATAAAAAGAACATCTAGGGTATAACAGTACACCCTTATTGTTTTGACAGCTGGTTAAACTGGCTCTAGTCTCAACCTCAAACCAAACACGCAATGGTTTAAGTTCCATGGGACCAATGGGTTTGAAATGGAGTGGAAAGATTTCCAAGACACATATAGGGACTTCCGACTAGCCTTTCTATTGCTGTTGAGATAAACAGTATGGTAGACTGCTAGTTGAAGTATTTTCTCATCATGCTGAAGATCTGGGTTTGAATCCCAAAATGGGTACAATATGACCCCATTTTCAGCATCCCCCATACACTGCTGGCATATTGCCAAGAAAGTCTTTAAACAGTACTCACTCACATCTGTAACAATCATTTAGAGAGACACATATCGTTCCAGTGTGATAATGATCTGTACGTAATATTTTTCTGTCCAGCTCCATTTACTCTGACCCAGAACGGTTCCGCTGATCACAATATATCTTATGTTCTGTCAGGCTCTACACTACAACACTCAGTACTACACATATTTCATCATTAAAGGCTCAATTTGAAAAATCAGGTCAGTGCTTTCAACGGCTGACAAATGTATTGGGAATGTAGCATTGCACATGCCAGCTGGTGGTCAGCTCATTGTTTAAGCAGTTTAATTCTTCTCTCTCTCATGTGATCAAGAACTGACATCAAGAATTGCTCCGGCGTATTTTGGGTTTGGCTTGGACATTTGTGTAGATATGCAGTTTTTAAATAAGACAAATGTATTTCTTGGACTAAATGTCTGTCCAGACAGCAGTCTGTAACCAGACAATCCAGTGATTGACATCATAATCGTCGAATTACACAACGAAAACTCAATGATTTATGGATTACAACTTCTTTTATTTCATGAGTGTGACATTTCAATACAGATTCTTTTACCATTGGCAAGAAGAATGGTACAAGAATTTGTATCACTTCGCCACACTCTAGAAAACAGAAGTTGTGTAACTTATGTTAAACAACGGTATTTTTGTTTTCTACAGTTTGTCTATTACTGTACTTCCCAACTTTTAAAATGACACTACAAGAATGTATCAATACATGTCACAATACCCTGGTGATGATATGATACATACTGACAACTAATCGGTATTGTTTCTCTACTAATCAATTCATGTCGCACTCAAATGACCACTTATTCTTATTCATCATGTCATCAGGTGTAAATCAGAGAAGCCCAGTGTGATAGTGTGGGCTAACACCAAAACTAATAAAGTTCTCTGGCTCTCCACGTGATAAGACTGAAAACTATGCAGATAGAAAAGTCTGGTCAAGGGGACTAAAAATAACCGTTGTTTTGCAAATCTTAACATACCATACAGATGCCACAAAATCTAAACATTCTCATACAATAAATCAGGTCACATATTCTGAGCTGACATTTTGACCACCCAATTCGCTCCTTTACGTCTTTTGACACATTCCTGGGGTTTAAGGTGTACTCTGCCCCTTGGAAGAAACAAGTAACTTGTCTGCTTTAAGGTTATGATGATCTGTATTTGTTCTTGCTTCCTATAATGTAGATAACTTCTTCAGCATTAGAGTGAGTGAGTTTAGTCTTACGTCGCTTTTAGCAATATTCCAGCAATATCATGGTGGGGGACACCAGAAATGGACTTCACACATTGTGCCCATGTGGGGAATCGAACCCGAATCTTCAGCGTGAGGAGCTACACATTAACCACTAGGCTACCCCACCACCCCTTCAACATTAGAAGATCAAAAAACATGTATCCTCCTCAAATTTCATGACCTGTGAAGATCCGGGTTAGAATTGAACCCATGCTTGTCGTAAGAGGCGACTAACGGGATCGGGTGGTCAGACTTGCTGACTTGGCTGACAAAAGTCATCATATTCCATTTTGGTAGATTGATGCTCATGCTGTTGATCACTGGACTGTCTGGTCCAGATGCGATTATTTGCAGACCAATGCCATATAGCTGGAATATTGCTGAGTGTGGCGCAAACCTCAACTCACTCACTCAAATTTCAGCCTCCAGTTTGATGTTCCTTTTTATCATCCCTTGAGTACTTTAGGTGACACAAGCTCTCAAGTCGACTAAATATATCATCTCTGACTATTGATTTTGTCGATTAAACATTAATGTTCAATATTTCCATAGACTTTGCTTGAAAGTCTCATTTAATTTGTAGTTTCCAGAAAAACACATGACGCAATAAACATTTAGACTGTTATCATCACTGTTATCATGTAATCTAAAAAGCAAACAAAGTTCCCCCATGACATGATTGGGGGCACAAGGATGTGACAGCATGTTTCCTAAGGAGCTATAACACAGTGCAAAATAATGCATCTCAATGCCTGCAATAAGATCATCTCAATGCAAGCATCAAGCAATGTTTAAATTGCTGCATACATGAGCTATATTGCATTCTGTAATGGTCACAAGCTATGACATAAACCTTTTTATCACCTGAAGTTGTAGAAATTAAGACCAGTTTGTATTACTTTGTTAATCATGACCAAAACAATTTGACAAATAACAGTGTTAAACTCTTGTTTCACTGTAATGTTTTCTAAATAATATGAACATGGTGAATTCAAAATGAAAGTTGAAACCAAATGAAATATTAAATACAAAAATCAACCAGTCAAGAATTTCTTCCATCAAGATGATATTGCAGATGATGAAGGATGTATTCTCTGTTTGCAACCAGCGTTCTGCAAAAACTTTTTTTAACGAATACTGATCTGGATTCGAGTGAAAACACAGTCGACATAATTTTTCGTTACGTCTTATAAACAATGAATAATTGTTCAGCTATCGATCTATAATGAATAACATACGGCTGTATTTCAATCAAAGTATGTTACCCTAACCTGCAGTTACAATAAAATAAAGCCGACTGTATGCATCTTGTGAAAACACTGAGATTGCCACTGACTCTGCGAGTTTGGTTATTATGTCTGCCTGGTAACACGAATTATGACAAAATGTCCTTGTGTCGTTCGCTGTCACAATCGCCATCACTCGGCTCCCGTAATCAATGCTTTAGATACGCTATATGCTGCAAATAAATACGTTTAAGCATGCAAGAGGGGTGGTCGGGCACGGATGCATGAATCCACTACCCCAAAAGAAATTCTTGAGGAACATGGAGAAAATTCTACGCTGCCATGTTTTTCGTCAGAATCTGCATCAGCAGCCGAAACATTTCCGCTTCTAATTTATAGAAGATAACACAATATACGATAGAATTAAGCAGATATTCTTCAAAAGAAAACAAGTACCTGATGCCGCAGAGGCCATTGTGAGGAACCACGGGAATCTGTCGTTCCAAACAAAATATTTGGCCCTATCTCTTGGTTTCCTCCATTTTTCTGGTAAACCTACAAATATCGCATTTTCATCCGGGGCTTTCTGATCGGTACCATTCTTTGGTTTTCAGACCTTTTCAAAACCACGGTCAATAGACACCATAAAATCCACTCAAAATTTGACATGTGTAGGGAAACATCGGCAAAAATACAGAATTTTTGCATATGTTGCCAATTAAAATTGAAATTCTTGCAAAAATATTTATGTAGAATATTTTATCGTACAAATATAACAGGACTATAGATAAGCCAATAAATATTGATCTGGGTTTCTTCAATTTAAAGGATGATATTACACCCTACAAATGATTTTATTTCTGCTAATAATTTAATGTTTATGTGGCAAGCAAAAAAAGGCTTTCGCCTTCAGCCCGGAACTGTTTTCAGCGCGCAGCTGCACTGAGACTGAAAACATGGCGGAAAGTCGAATGAACCTAGCGACTCTGCAGCAGCGAGATCCATATATTACTGAAATAGCAGACACTGCGTCGCAAGTTGCGTTATATTCGTTTAGTTCTAAGAGTAACGAATGGGTAGGTATGCTTGTCAGTAATATGAATGGGTGTTTAACAGTGCTTTTGCCGATTTTGTTATCTGTCTGAAATCGATTCTGTTTACAACTAACGTCGTCTGCCAAAGGGGAAATGCAAACTCCCGCCTTACTCTTACACCGCTATCAGAACAAAATAAGGCCATGGCCAATTCACCCCGACCTTGGCATTTGCGTCGTAAAGCAGCCCGGTTACAAACAAATAGATGTTGATGTGAAGAAGGTTGCAAATTATGCCATTTTAATTTGTTCATGCCTGCAGTAATATTAGGTGGTAAACTAACTAGAGAGGCAGTATGAAAACTGAGACAATGTCAGTAGCTTAACTGTCTTTTCATTGATGAAACAAAACCATGAAAGTAACCAGGAATTTAGTTTGCATGAATGAAGACATAATTATGCTAATCAATGGCACACAAATTTATATGATTATCAATATACATTGAAATTGTGCAAACTTTTAAAAGTGTTGATAACAGTATGACAATGAGTGTGACTTTTTACACTTTATATATGTCTCAGATCATTCTATGTTGATTGGGGGTTCTTTATTTGGAGAGGAAAAATAAAGTTGCAAATTGATAAATTACAGTGTTTCAAAGATCGTTCAACTGGACATTCTGTGATATAAAATTTTTAAGGGAGGCCACAAACGTTTTTGAAATATTACTGCCTGCTCGATAAGCCCCACTGAATTGTGGTGTGCAGTGATTGTAACTCTCATGCCTTTTCATAGACTTACGATGATCATAATGCTAATATTCTTTTACAACATTCGGAGCCCAACATTCTTTTACACAATCAACACTGCAAATGTCGTACAATGTTAACTATACATATTCATTTTGTTTTGTTTGAATTACAGGATGCATAGTGTCATTTCATTGATATTTGTAAAATAGTAAAGGATAAACAAAGAGAAAGAAATACAGTTTTTAGCCTGAGGTTTTATAGGTGGTGTCATAGACCTTGATAGTTGTAAATGGTTTATTTCCCTTAGCCTTTTAAACTCTTTGTTGTTTCCTTATATCTACAGGGAATTCTTGGATCATCTCTTTAATATGCATTCAGAAGTGGGAAGAATATGAATACTTGACACATTGGATATCAGCCTCTGTATTCTTTGTGATGACATTTCATCGCAGTACCTTGTCCCTTTATCGGGTGATTTAGAACATGCTTGTGGACAAATTTGCAGTCATAAACCTGGAACGTTTTAGAAGTTTTCATCTATGACTTCTACATTATGATACAAATTTTTGTCTAGCTTTAATTATGTTTTTCAGGAATAATTCTGATAAGGATTAATTTTCCACATAACTAAGAGATATATACAGAAAGTAACAACTTACTTTAATGAAAAGTATATACCTAAGTGATACGATGTTGTTTTCTTACCCCTGGAAAAAAGTTTGACGAAAGCGTAACCCATGGAGAAGACTACCCCCTTCTACAGAATGCTTTTTTGGGTCCTCAAAATTCGGCTTATAGACGGTCATATACGGTATGCATATCCACTTGACTAATACTATTCCATATTTAAGATTTTGATACTTGTTAGATAGTGAAGACAAGATGATCAAAGTCAAATGTTGTACACATTCCATCCATTCAGCTAAAACAGGTCTAACATACATAGGATCACTCAAATGGTTATAACAGTGTCCGGGAACAATAGTAAGAGTTAAGCAACATATCCTGATTTTTTTTGTCCTATTAATCAATTCCATTTTACAGTCATACAAAGTAATTCATCAACTATTTGATATGAATTGAATGTCATCTACGATTACGTAGGGTTCGTGATTTCTTTTAGAATTCATAATCTGTCCTAACTCTTCCTTAACCTTTATTGTCATTTGTGCTATATGAACAAATATTTCAAAACTTCTGTTGAACTGAAATATATATCAGTATTGTAAGAAAAACAAGCCAGTTCTGATAACTGTCAACTGTCAAAGGTACCGGTATTGTGACATAGTTGGCAAGTGTTATGATTTCATGTCAGGACTTTACATACACTCCAAGACAGGTTAAATTTATCAGTCACTATGACTGTCTATACATAACAAGATGTCTACTGTCAGTTTATAACATAAGTAAGTTTATGATCTCTGGTTAAAATATGGAACTACTTTATGGTATGATTATTATGCCCTCAGACTAGTCTATGGTCGAAACATTTAGAACATATTCTAATCAGCTGATACTGTGACAATGAGTAGCTTAATGGTTAATAACTTCTTTATTATATTATCATGCATACACAATGTTAGATTTAATGAAATGGCAAGAAATAGCCCTTAAACATTGTTTATGTATAACAACGAAGTTGTTATCCATAACTATACTCATTGGTGTGAATTCTGAATTCTATTAAGGACTCTCAATTGAAATTCTTTCAAAAAGAAAAACATACTGAATGACATTAAAAGACATTATTGAGAATTATCGTAAGACCATTTGTCTTCAGCAGTATCCCTGCTTTGAATGAGTTGGCAATTTAGATTGCATACAGTCTTCTGTGATTTAGTGTAAAGAGGAGTGTATCCCTCCTGCTAGGTGTTTTTCATCACAGACTTCTATAAGTAGATCCCATATCAGTATGTGCCAGCTGCTATGTACATTTCTGGCTTCTGGCATAATGTTTTATAACATTGACATAATATTTGTAATGGTTGGTTTATATGTTGTGAGATTGTTTTATTTACTTGGCATCTTTTGGAGCTCCTTTGCAATTGCATTGACGTCTCAGATTAGTTTGGTTACATTGTTGCAGTAGCTGTCTTGGTTTTTGTTTTGCTGTTTGTTTAGAACACATGCTTCTTTGATATTTTTAAAAAACAAACGTTGGAAAACCCTGGTGATAAACAGGAAATAGAACTTGTTTCGCAATTCAGGAAGATTTGCATTGCAGCAGACCAGTGTTATATTCTGTTTTATCAGTATTGGAGATTGTTGTTTCTGTACTGTATCTCCTGTAATAAATGTTTCACATGTATAGTATTTACCATGTTAACTCAAATACCCTTTCCTGTCTGTCAGGTTATGAATTTCATACTTTTGTCAACAAGCTAATCAACAAGTTATGTATTTGAGTATTTTTTAAAACTGTTTTCAGGGTTAGAGTATAATTTATATTTTCACTTGTCTGCAAATATAATCTACCACAGAGCTGCTATCTACCTAATGGTAAAAGTGGCAGTTTAAGAGGAACTGTCACTGTGTTCTATTGGTAGGCAGTTTGCGACTTCAGCCATTACTCTCAATCCGGAATTTAGAAAAACATTGGTTTGGTCGGTCCAACTAATAATAGTCCATATGTGAGCACTAAGATCTACCAAAAATGATACATAGAGACAAAATCAGAGAACCACGTTTTTGCACAAACTAGGTTTGTATTTCTTTACATATGTGTGGTCAATTGTAAACGCTGTCGTCTTTCATAGAATTTAAATACAGTATTCCCTGGTTATAATGCCACCATTTGTCCATGAGAAAATATGGCATTATATCCAGGGTGGCATTATAACCAGGCAGGGCAGTTAGAGGCCCTATGCAATCAACAAGGTGATTGAGCTAATATTTTCTGTAATGAACCATGAATGACTGGATAATCCCTGCATCTCGGCCCTCTATGGGCTGCAGGTGACCTGTTGTTGTATTTCATATGGATCCTTCGTATATTTATGATTTGTAATACTCTATAACTGGCTTGCCATGCATTTTGTGATGGATATTTTAGAACTATTTTGACAAATCTTTTTTCTGAATGTCTATGTACAGTGGATTTAACGAGGAAAGAAGTAGTCCAAGGGAGATAAACCACTAAAACTAGAGACTCCTGATACATGTTCAACATTACAAAATGAATGGGTTGTGATCACTGGGGTCTGAACTTGTTCATGACAATGTGCTGAAGGAACACATTCTGAACATGCCGTGTCCCCACATTCTTTTAACTGGAGCTGACGACTGATTATGTAGCTCGTTATTATAAAATTACCAAGCTGACAGCAACTGACCACTGTAGTTCAAAGTCGGATATCAAACATGATTGATAGACTATGCATATAAAGAATCATTTGGATTGTGTTATATTATATAAGCACTTCAGAACATAGTGTCATCAATAAGTAAGCATGTAACAGAAGATTAGATATCAGTTTTGGAGCCTCAGTTTTGAACACAGAGCCAGTTCACTGAAGCACCCTGAAAATGTTGGGGTTGTCTGTTGGTTGTATGATAATTAATATTAGATAAAATCTTTGAAGAGGTTGAAGAACATTTTGTGAGCAAATGTATCCTGGAATTTAAGAGACTGAATGTTGATTACTCCTGTGGCATAAATACAATATCGGTATTTAAGTGAAAAACGACTGAAAAGTTACATGTAATGATAGCAATAT
>VKKT01000239.1:337213-348550 GCA_008038995.1 Haliotis laevigata
ATTCATATCATTTTGTCAACATTAAACAGTGTAAAGACATAAACAGTTTAAGGTCATATGCTTTTGGAAGACCCGAGTTGGATTCCCCACATGGGCACAATGTGTGAAGCCCGTTTCTGGTGTCCCCAGCTGGGATATTGCTAGAATGTTGCTAAAAGCGTCATAAAACTAAACTCACTCACTCACTCACTCATATATGTTTTTGTAATGATAGTGTTATGTAGGTGGAGGGTTTAACAGGGTCCTCATGTTTCAAGGTGTTCTGCTTCCATGCAACACCTAGCAGAGCATCACTAGTTTGATGGATGTAGGTGAGCTGCAGTACAAATTGTGGAGACTAGAACTGACCTGCGGGCCATGTTTAAAATATTGTGTTACTGAATTTGAGATGTAATATTCTATGCCTTTTGAGCAAACATTTGTTTGGAGCCGAATTATTTCAAGGGCAAATGAATGTTAAGTTTTTCAGAAACTAGGTATCTGCAGTACAGAAGAGGATAATTCTTGTAATCAAGCTCCATCAACATTGGTACATTTGAACCATGGTGTTGCCATTCCTTAGGTAATGAAGAAATCAGAAGAATCTGCTGATTGTACTTCCGGAATCAAAAGACTTCTTTGACTTAAACCATATGATGGCTGATATATAATTTGTCTGTACTTTTGTGTTCTGACCTATAGTTGTGTGAGTTTTTCATGTATAAATGCACATTCAGAATGGCCAGTGAGGTCCTGGCTCAGAACCAACTACAACTACAACTGCGTGGCAGCATCGCAACTGTTTAACATGGAGAAGATCAGTCCTTAACATGTGCAGTTACAGTCAAAATCTGTAATTCATGTCTGTAAACACATTTTCAGCCAAATTATGAGACTGTCATTTCATTTGTAAGATCAAATCCAGACATTTGTATAACATCAGTGAACGAAATAGTAGTTTATGGATATTTTGCTTCCTCCCATACTGGGGAGTTTGCACCTGTGGGATTTTCACACCTGAATGTATGATATCTGTGTAGCATGCTGCCTCTTGCCAGGCTGGACCATATCCTTCAACACACTTGAATCATAAACTCAACTCCCAGAATCCCAAGTCATACCCACTTGCCATCAAATATCTCCCACAATGCAATTACTCCATATCATTGGGGAGATAACTCTATTGGAAGTGTCATAAGGCCTATCTTCTTGAGATTATCTTTCTTCTAATGCCTTATAAACAAGCCGGCAACACCTTCTCTCACCTACTTTTGGCTTTGAGCTGTACTATTTATACACATCGTTCTACATGAGATGTTTGTACTTTTAAATGTCAGTTGTAATTGTTTCAGTTTTGAATGATTGTAGCACATGCATTTCTGTATTTAACGGCTTTATTCTTCAGTGATGAGGCCAATTGGCATTATGTCTAAGCAGTGTTTGGTTGTTTGCTTGTTTCCTTTGGCAGTTGGACCTTTACAACTATCAGTACTCTTTAATCTGTTGCTCTCTACCTGTATACGTAAAGTGGTGCAGATTTAGAACCTTGTTTTCGTAGGGCCTTGTCAGATTTTGTAATCTCTTGAGATTGACATTGAGTTTATTTTTGCCAGCGCTGAATCAGATGGTTAATTCCATGGTGGTAACACTGCTCAGGTTTATTGCCCATTTTGTCATAAAAAAGTCATAAACTGGCACAACAAAAGCAAACAAGCTCCCCAGTTCTGCCAGGCAAACAGTAATGGGTACCGTATTTGATGTGATACGTGCTCTGCATGCTTGTACAATCAACAAGGGGGACATGTATTAAAACCCTTGGTGAATAGTGTAACAGTTTTCAGGGATCAACTGATTGTGAGCAAACTTTGATCGAACATCTATGAACATAAAGTTATTATCTATATAAGTTACCAGGCAATTATAATGAACTATTTTATTGCGGTCTTCAGTAAAACGGTCTGTTGTATTCACCAATTATTGATAGTCCTGTAACGTTGCAGTTTTAGTTGGGAATTAATAAAAATCAGTCACAGTCTGGTCTAGAGTTTGGTCAGGGAAATTTATTGGAACAGTGTGCTTAATAGGGTAAATATGGTACATCCTGTTGGCTGCATGGGAACATCTTTTATAGTAATGAGTCTAGGAAGAATTGGTTAAGTTCCTTCTGAGTTTCAATTTTTATATGTAGCAGTAGTTCATCACAGTGCATTGGGGAAAGATATTGATGGTCTTCTTTTAGTATTTAAAGGCAATACCAAAGTAAACAATATCACTTCATTTTCAGAACAGCATCATTCTTCAGCTGCAGTTTTATCTGTAGAAAATGTTGATGAAGGAAAGGAAAGAAGCAGCTGTTTTCTTATGAAATATTGATACTTTTGCAGATAGTTACAAACTTTTAAGATACTGCAGTGTTAAGCATTATGGAAAAGAATCAATGGTCACCAAGTACAGCATTGAAGGTGGAGTGTGTGTTGTTTGTAACACTGACTTGAACAGTAGTTTCAGTTCAAAGTGTCAGTGCTATGTGGTATCACAGTTTGAACACCGTTACTATGCTGGTGCTGGAAGGGTTCACAGCTTGAATCTTATAGAATCAGCAAAGCTTGAACAGGTAAAACCCTGAATTACAAATTGTGACATCTTTATCTACTTGGCTAGACTAACAACTAGTCTCTGCAATGAACATATTTTATTGAAAAAAGTTCATAGTAAAAGAAAATATGATATAATGAAAAGGAGCCCTGAGACTTTCTTCATTTTCAGAAGCTGAGGAAATCTAGACTTGCCNNATTTTCTAGACTTGCGTGGGCTTTCTTGGATATATTTGCTTCAGGGTCTTTACGACAGACTACTACTGGGCCTGCCATGCCTGTCAGAATTTCATCAGATTCAGTTTGGAACCAGATAACACAATGACATTTGATACCGTGAACATTAGTGATAAGTTATAAAATGCATACTTAGTTATAATTAACACCAAGATTTAACAATCATTTTTCAAACAGAAAATGAGTATACAAGAATGAGTTACATTTTCATGTGTTATAGAGAATTTTATAAATATTTTTGTGTGAATCTTGTGACAGATTGTCAGTATGGTAATTGGACATTTGACATGGTAAAGTTCACTTGTGATGTGACAAGCATGTGATTTCATATGAAACATGACGATGTCATATCTGTACAAGAAATAGGGCACCTAACAAGTGGAAGATAAACAGCATCTGATGATGATGATGATATCTGTACAGGCCAATTTGTCTTGTTACAAGATGGCAACAGGCCAGCCACATTGTTTAATGAGTCATATACAAGACTTGAGTCAGATCTACCTCCCTATCACCTCCTAAGTACTGACACTAGGAAATGGTGTCTGTGTTATGCTTTAACACAATGTGGAATCAAACCAGGAGATCTGCCTTGTTGAAAGGTGAAGGTGCTGAACACAGTAACCTAATACTCTTCCAACAGTGATACAAGAGTGTTTGAAATTAGCATGAATGCCAAGGGCTCCTTGTCACAACAATAATCTTGTGACCTGAAGATTTAGGGTTCCCTAGACTCAAATACTGCAGAATCATACCGTAAGAAACCAAGCTCCACATTTTGAAAACCGTATATTGTGAGCATTACAGAGACGTTAAGTTTTTTTGGATTTGCCAAAATGGCCCCCCTGAATCCACGGCTTGGTAGGAATCAGACAAACTGTCACTAAACCTGACCATCCATTCCTTTAGTCAAGGACAGGCTGCTGTCCTCCCAACAAAAGTGTAAGTCCCCCTAATGGCCCCCCTGAACTCAAGGCATGATGGGAGTCAGACAAACTGTCACTAACCCTGACCATCCATTCCTTTAGTCAAGGACAGGCTGCTAGGGACCCAGAGTTTTTAAACAATTTTGAAGAGCACCTGGATAAAGACTTTAGAGGGACAGACACTATCTCCATGAAAACACCTTTAGCTTCATCTGAATAGCAGTAGTGTATATTCAAACTAAATCCACAGATTATAAAAAGAACACGACATTAAACTTGTTAAAAGTGTGTTATCATCCACAGGGGTTACCATCATCCTAGCTATCAAGCCGTTACTCACATGCAGAATGTCAGAAGTTTTGTGGGGTGCTGATTTGCCACATTTGCACCAGAATGTTCATTTCTTCTGGATATTGGGCCGATTGAATAGCAGGACTGCATTGAGGCTGATAAGCATAACCAGGTGCATCTTCAAGTATTAGTTACGGATGTTAATGCAGCATGCAAAATGGATGGCGGATCACGATAAGACTGCTTTTTTCGGCCAGTGTTCATCAAGAAGTGCAATCGTGGGAGGACACGTTGAAATGTAGCTATACAGCCTGAATGATATTTACATCTTTAATTAAGATGCAATGAATTTATTATTCTACAGTTTTTATTTATTTATCTTACATAGGTTTTGGGTTGATAATTTGAAACTTTATAAGAGAAACAAGGTTAAGCAAGATTTAGAGTTTGTTGTAATGTTTCCATTTTGATATTGAACTGTGGAACTGTTAATCTCATAGGTAGCTTTTCTGCATGTTTTATAGACCTTTCAACAGAACAAAGGTCAAGGACAGTGTCAAGTTCATACCTGCAGAAATTTCTTAAAGTTTGAAACTTTAGTGTTTAACTTTAACTAGTCATCCTTTGATTAAAACAGAGACCATATAATCTATTATATGGTCTCTGATTAAAATAACCCCAAATGGTTTTCTTGAAGTGAGGTCATGAAGCTGTTCTCTATCAGATTTAGGTCGTCTTCTGCTCTTTAATGGGCAACTTCAGCCTCAGTTTTTTGGTATAGACCCTTATAGAATGGTACAGAAGTACCTGTGGTAGGTTGAGGAAACAATAACAAATATTTATATACATGTTAGAGATTAACACATTATTTAAATAGTGGCTCTGGATTCTGTACTGCTGGGTTTGTTAGTTCAGATCTGGCAACCCTGATTTGCAGTATCATAACAGTAGGGACAACTGCTAGATGGTTATGGCCATGTTTCTTACATAAAGGACTAACATCCTTTGAGTTGTTGATTGTTATCATCAAAATTTTGTTGTCTAAGGCTAAAGACTAAATTTCATTGTGAGGGATGATTTGTTATATTGTTATAGTGCATTGCCATGGTGACATAGGCTATTATGATGTACCGGGGGCGGTGGGGTAGCCTAGTGGTTAAAGCGTTGGCTCGTCACGCCATAGATCCGGGTTCGGATCCCCACATGGGTACAATGTGTGAAGCCCATTTCTGGTGTCCCCCGCCGTGATGTTGCTGGAATATTGCTAAAAGCGGCATTAAACCAAACTCAGTCAGTCAGTATTATGATGTACCAACGGTTGGTACCAACACTGCAATCTGCAGGACAAAGTGCCAAAATGTTGCTGTATGCAAGTTTTTTGGACTAGCTAGTACTGCCTCAATCTTTGACCTGAACTGTTTCACATTTGATTAAACTGTTCGTATTTTCCTACAAGTAGTTATTCAGTTTTACACCATCTGCCATCTGTTGTTTATCGACTGCAATGCAGTCTGTTGATGGTGTTGCATTTGTCCAATTGACACATTCCATTTGTATTTTTGGAAGTTCGGAAATGAAATTAAATGTTCTTCAAAATCATTTCTCTCCTACCATGATTCTTCACATTCACTACAAGGTCTAAATGCACTAATATGATGATGTACATTAGTAGACAAGATCAACACATATGTTCCCCTCATCACCTGGCTTTATGGTTTGACCTTCATTCGACCTTTAACCAGGCTCTTGCATTCTCTCAGGATACATTTGTTTTCTCTGTAAACATCGTCTCCTCAGAAACTACTACTGATGAAGCTGAAACTTTAATCATAATCATTTGCACTAATGATGGTAGCCCATTTTGTGTATGAGTTTTGAATCCGATTCTCTTTATGGTCATCTCATGAGCTATTTTGAAAAAGCTGTTTATTGCTTTAGTCAGTCAGTTTTGTTAAAAAAGGAATGAAATTTGGTACTTGTGTGGTAAATAGTGCACTTTATCAGTAAATATGCTGTTAACAATGTTTTAAATATTTACCCTGAACTGACCTTGCACCTTGCCCATACTACAAACTGAAACCTTTCAGGGTCATATCCAGCTATCTTGTTAAGTGTCATTTGTTGGCTGCATATCCCACAATGCCGTGGCACTATTTTCAAATTCTGGATTTCACAGGTTGAGTTGCAGTTAAAGTTTACACACTTTTTCAATAATGCTTGTTTCACGAGTGAGATAGTGAGTTTAGTTTTACGCCACACACAGCAATATTCCACCTGTATGGCGGCGGTCTGTAAATAATCGAGTCTAGACCAGACAATCCAGTGATCAATGGCATGAGCATCGATCTACGCAATTGGGAACTGATGACATGTGTCAACCAAGTCAGCGAGCCTGACCACCCAATCCTGTTACTCTTGCGACAAGCATGAGTTACTGAAGATCAATATTCTAGCCCGTAACTCTTCGCGGGTCGCTTGTTTCATGACATTCGGCCCACAAAGTATGATTCATGGAGAATTCTTTTGTTACATTTATACACCTTGCTGACTAATGACAGTTCTCTATTAACAACATGGACTTAACAAGTTGGGGAGGGGCGATGGGGTAGCCTAGTGGTTAAAGCGTTGGCTCGTCACGTCGAAGGCCCGGGTTCGATTCCCCACATGAGTACAATGTGCGAAGCCCGTTTCTGGTGTCCCCACCGTGATATTGCTGGAATATTGCTAAAAGCGGCGTTAAACCATACTCACTCACTCACTAACAATATGGGCTTATGATACTGTGAGTTACTTGTTTCTGAAATATGCATATTTTTCTGTTTTGAACTTCAATACGTCAGGCACCCCACAACTGAAGTTGACGTCATTTATGACAAGACAAAGGACAGGATTTCCAGAGTTGGTAAAGTTTTCAAAAGATGTTGGAACTAGTGTAGTTTTACATTTCACAAACCAAAATAGCTGCTGTCTCTCTGATGTGATCTAAATGGTCACAACTGAGTGTTTTACATGCTAAGAATCTGAAGAGCTGTACCTGTTCGAGTAATTACGTTTAGATTAAACTGCAATTACTTTGGTGGAGTCAAATGTCAACACACACCAATGTGATGTTAACATAAAAAGTATGGCAGACTCAAAGAATGAGTTATTTTGTGTCCTGTAATTAAATTATTTGAGGTAAATGTTTGAAGGCAAGGAAAAAGTAATCTTTGCGGCTTTTACAGTAGCTGTAGCAGTGTGGCTGACATTATGTATATTTTACTTCCTGCGTGGGTACTTTATGACCTAGTTGGAAATTACCAAGCTCTTAGAAGCTCTGACTATAAAGTTGGAGGTCAGATATATTATGACATCATTACGTCATGGAGCAGGAGGAAAGATCTGATATTGGCACATGGAGGAATATCTGGCATTTTGTTTGTTTTACGGTTTGTTTCAACAAAATCTGTTACACATTGCTCATCTGATGTATTGATGGAGAGGCAAGAGTGAGTGAGTGAGTTTAGTTTTATGCCTCTGTTTGCAATATTCCAGCAATATCACGGCGGGGTACACCAGAAATGGGCTTCACACATTGTGCACATGTGGGGAATCGAACACAGATCTTCAGCGTGATGAGCGAAGACTTTAACCACTAGGCTACCCCACCGCTCCTGGAGAGGCAAGAGGTTGAAACTGGTTGCAACATTTGGATTTAATTCCCATGACCAAAGTGAAAGTTGGTTATTGGTATCTGGGATCGTATAAATGTCATGTAGTTATAGTAGGAGAAATACTCTGGATCCATTCGAGCTTTGTTGTCAGATGTGGCATCCATCATCTCAATGTAGCTAATGCAGGGTTTCTGTTTGTGTCTCACAGTCCCTGAACCACATTAATTCCCCTTGCGCCCAGCCTTCCCTGCAATTTTAAAGCCCTAAATGAATCAAATGAATCAAGTCTAGATTTCCTCAGGTTCTGAATCTCTGGTCTTTCAGGGGCTCCTTTTCAGTTTAAATGGGTTTATTTTTTACTATCAAAATTATAAATATTCAGAGACTAATCATTAGTCTAATATCAGTCATGAGTGTAATTTTACTGGATGATGATGATACTAGCTTTGTCTCATTTAGGATGGCTCAATACAAAGCTATAGGTGTGAATGGATCCAGGGTAGTATTGTTATGGAGTTGAGATACAATGTGCAGGATAATCAAGATTGGGTAATAAGAGGCAGATTGATATCCCTTGGACACAGACTGTTTTTGATAATCATATATTCTTATAAGGGCAGACCAATTTTATTTCTTGTTTTAGAGATAATGTTAAACAGTGCTCTTTAAGTGGTCCCTAAATTCAAAACATGTAAACCTTCATTTTGAATATTGCATTCAATACTTTCCACCTAAGCCCGTAACACCCAACCCCAAATTCTCAACCCAAAACTTTCAACCACAACCTCAACTTCATCTTCAACCTTAACTCCTAACCCCTAACCACTGGGTTCGATTCCCCACATGGCATACATCATATTTGATGGACAGAATATCCTTAATAACCTTTATGTGTGTGCACCAAATGTTGAACATCTGGGAACATCATGTTCCATCCTGCAACCAGTGAGAAGAACAGGAAATATGAAATGTCACTATGAAGCAGTAGGACAGATTAGGCGGACCACAAATGGATATTGGTGAACTCTTGAGTTACGTTAGCTACAGGTGTTTTTACACCTGTCAATGAATGTGATCAGTTGGTGGCTCAGGGAGTTGTGACAGATGCTAATTATATGCATTGTATTTTGACAATATATATTGTGAATTGACCTTTGTGTAGGGACATGTGGTGTTTGTATTGTTAGGATGCAAGATCTGTGTCTGACACGATGTAGGTGGCACTGTGAGTGATTGGAGCTGTGAGTCTATTGAATGATGGGGTCATGTTTTAGACAGAAACAGTCACAACCATTGTAACAATATGTGCGGGATCTAGGTAGCAGATCAACGGTCTATCCTGTGTAGTTGTTACTTCTTAGCCCATGATTGATCTTTTTGAAAATAATTCTTAGAATTTAGTTTCCTTTAAATTCTAATGATACATCTGTTCATGTACTGTCCCAAGTGTATCACGTTGTTAACATATCATGTTACACACTTAGTTACAGCAAGCTAGACATGTCACTTTCCAACATTATTCGCTTCAGTAGTGCATACAGTTAAAAACTATCAACCTATTTACTTGTTGGCTGCATGTTAAATCCTAATAAATGTGTTCTTATAACAATCAACAAGTCAGCAAAGGCCATCCTTGGTTCTGTACAAGGACCATGACCGATGACCATCGAGGTTTGAGTAAATAAGTAAAAAGTGATACACAGTACTGGCCATGAGAGAGTACCATGATGCTAGTTTCCTCTACAACTGAGCAGCAACAGCAGCAATCACTTCTCTGCACTGTGCCCATGGGCCACGTCTGTATTCCAGCTTCTTCAACTTTTGTGCACCTTAGAAACCCATTACATGAGAAATCACTGGGATATAATTAGTATTTAAAAATTCATGAGCAGGCAACAGGACTGCACCTTACAATAGCGCTGCTCATCAGACACACGTGTTGCCGACTTCCAGTGGAGTTTTTCTATCCTAGTTTCTTAGCAAGAAGGATGAAGCTTCTCGCCCGCTGTACGATAACCTGACCCACTGTGCTTGCACTGACTACCAAAAGGCTAACAATAGATACTTTGAACCTCCTCTCTCCCATCAGGGTGTCAGATGAGCATTTGTGTAGTCAGTCCTTTGTAGGTGAAGCTTGAAATTAAAGGTTCGCTTGTCAGTTAGGTTAGACGAGGCTATGTTACATGAGTAATGAGAGATTACTGGTCTGGTGTTGGGGGCTTCCTTTGGACAGGAGAATTTCTGTAACTTGTAAGATTATTGAACAGTTCATGAGTATTAGTTTGTTTGATGTCTCTTTTACAACACATACAAGTAAATAAGGCAGATGAAATAAGGGTTTGTTATTTCATATCTTTCACATTTAATCCAGTCTTTTATGATATATCCCATTAAAGAGATGGAAATATTTAGTCACTGTAAAAGCTTCCTGTACTTGGTGATACTTTTCTTTTACGTGTTCTTTTAAATATTTTTTCATTGTTCAAGAGTTAAGCAAATCATGAACCATGACCCAATATATTGCAGTGCAGCAGGACCTCTATTCATAACAATTTATCTCACCTCACACATAAATGTCATTTTCTGAATGGCCGAGCCAATCAATGTACCGTGCTTACAAGCGAGTAATATTTTCTATGTTACCCGCTGGAAATGCAAAACTGGGGAAATTTGTTTGGTACTTCGTGTTAGTAGTGTTTGACCTGTTACCTAACTCTGGAACTCCTTATTATGATCCAAGAATTCAAACACTTCAAAATTAACTTTAAGGTTCAGGGAACGTAAACAAACATAGTGGGTACATCAACCCATGTCCGCTCTCAAGACCAGTGAACAACTTATAATATCCAGATATGTTGTATGACTCAGTGTAATGCTGTACAATATCACCTGTTATACTGCAGTGCAATACGACCCATAATATCTCAGTACTATAGGGTACTCCCAGTACTATAGAGTATTCCCAGAACTGTAACTCCCAGTACTATACCAAATAATAAACCACTCCTGTTGCATTATTACTTTAAATACCACAGTAAAATCCAGCACCCGATATCCAAATTTGATAGTGTCCCAAATATTGCCATACACAAACTTTCGCAGCACAATGTTCCAAAGTTGGTGCACGCCATTCTGATTCATTGCTTGATGATGCAGGACGGACTTGCTGCCTCACTTGGAATAGTTATCTTATCTCCAAGCAGCAGCCTAATTGCTCCTGTCTGAGGAGCTCACTCCGCTCAGCAATCAGTCTGTGATCAACCCTATAAACACCCCATTTACTTCACAGAGGAAGATAATTATGATTTAGACTGACCATGATGTTACCCAACACAGGAGGAACACAACTGGTGAGCTGGTCACCATGTGTTTACCTGTATCTAGCCTGTCAACCATGTGTTTCCCCGATGTAAAGTCCTGACACCATCATGATTCAGACTGACCAGTGTTACCCAACACTGGAGGAACACAACTGGTGAGCTAGTCACCATGTGTTTACCTGTATCTAGCCTGTCAACCATGTGTTTCCCCGGTGTAAAGTCCTGACACCTTCATGATTCAGACTGACCAGTGTTACCCAACACTGGAGGAGCATAACTGGTGAGCTAGTCACCATGTGTTTACCTGTATCTAGCCTGTCAACCATGTGTTTCCCCG
>VKKT01000240.1:143110-160580 GCA_008038995.1 Haliotis laevigata
CATGACGTTTATTGTGATTATGAGTGTCACAATAAGATGAACAATTACTATCTGAACATGACATTTATTGTGATTGAGTGTCACAATAAGATGAACAATTACTATCTGAACATGACGTTTATTGTGATTATGAATGTCACAATAAGATGAACAATTACTATCTGAACATGGCGTTTATTGTGATTATGAATGTCACAATAAGATGAACAATTACTATCTGAACATGGCGTTTATTGTGATTATGCCTGGTCACAGGATATGGCCCTCAGTCATACAAGAGTGTATGTTTATCATTGGACCTGAGGAGCTGATTCAAATACAACCAAATACCTTAAAAGTAACTTTCACATATTGAACACAAAGATGATGATAATGCGGACTGTGGCTTATCGTTCATAACTCTGTTCAACTGATGCAGTCAAATAAAACAGATCATTACTAAAAAACTAAATTTCTAAAAGTGATTCATGATACAAAATGTCACTAGGTCTGCCCCAGGACCCACAAATGTTGAAGCATATGAACATGACTAAACAAAAAACAAAATCAAAGGGACACTTTTCTTCTTTTGAACCTAAATGGCTACTACTAATTTTTCAAAATGTCTGGTTGCATTTGATCAAACACCCTCCACAATGACTCATGATACAGATCCATTAACAAGTGTTTCAAATGGAGTCCTAATGAAGTATAAATTCTCTGCAAACAAAATCAAGGAAACTTTATCAATCATCAGCGAAATAATAGCGTAAACTGAGTTCATCAAAACATATTGCAACACATCCTTGGCCATTGCACCAATGAAAACAATCAAAAGAATGTTTTCTACAACCAATAAATAAATTATTCAGTTACATGACTAAATTCTGAGATTCTGTATATATCATTCAGTTTACACACGACCATATAAAGCAGATCAACAAATACATATTGTTCAGGTAGAAAGCTTATATTCATATCGACATCATATACACAACTTAAACAATGCAGTAGGACTGTTTAAGGCAAGACACACACACCTAGATCCTGAAAAAGCTGTTTTGTTTGGATACAAAACATTCCAACATCTCTGCTGTAGACAACAAATATTTTAACATTAAAGATCAAACAACAACATAACTTTGTAAAAGAGTCAATAACATTATGCCCTGGTTTAGTCAACAATCATGTTAGACACTCCTAAACAAAAGTAATACTTTCAGGTGCACTTCCTTTTATTCCAACTAAAACAGGTTAGTAACAATTTGTTTCTTCCAAACTAAAATGAGTTGGAAATCCTTCCATCCTTTTCTTCCAAACTGAAGGAATACCACATGCCAGTACACCAATAAGATCCATAATGATCAATATTATACAAATTTGGAAACAAATGTATAAGAAAACCATCTAACAACCTAATAATTTAGGAAAGAAAAAATCCAAAGATGCTGCTGTACTTCATCTCCTGTAATAAAATGCAGGGCTAGATGGAGTGATATGTCTTGAAGAAAATTGGTGAAAATGTAACGTTTGCCGAGTTTTTAATGAACAAATGAAAAAATATTGCAGAGAAGGAACAACATGAAGATATGCTAAACCTGCAGACAAGAGTGAATAACATGGCTTGATGGCCAACAGTACTCAGGAACATCTTAGGATGAATCCTACATGGTAACAGCAAGGATTCAGTACCTTATATATAGCAGGGTTAGAAAGTAATCATAATTTTCACTAGTCTCTTGTCTCCTAGACCCTTGAAATTAAATTAAAAAAGGGTCCGGCACAAGCCTAAAATGTTTGGTAATTCATTTTACATTAAGAATCCTTTTGCATTTTATTTATTTAGATCAAGATCTTCAAATATTATTTCTGGGACTAAAGGTCACCCTAACTAGTCCCTCAAATGATCAGCGACCAAGTTGCCAATGATTTAATGTCTAGAGTGAAAGTCCACAGTGACATGTCTGAACTATGGACAAGTGGACATCGATGGACAAAACCCTGCATTCATAAATATACTTGGTGATGTGGATTTCAGAAACTTTCATTGAAAGTCATCTGCAAGTAAAAGGTATTCATGACTATTCCTCAGCATTCTGTGAGATACTGACTCTTTCGAGTCTCATTACATGTTCAACAGTACAACTCACAGGCTGACCCATGGACAAATCGAGTTGAAAAACTGAATATTGATCAAATGTGTTCACGTCTGCTAATGCCAATCAATGAATAAACAGTATGTGAATAACATATCCGAATATATAATATTCAATGTACATACATGAAGTTTCAAAAAGGTGATAATGGACTATATATAGTGACAATCCACGTATTTGGATTCAAATATCAAAGAATACTCGGTGCTCACATTTCAAAGATTATCACACATTTAGCAGTATTTTTGGTTCAATAAATATGTTAACTACAAATCCATGAGTTAGAACAACAGGTACTTCTAAAAACCTCGAACCATTCGTCATTGGTTCACAACAAGTAGACCATTAGGGAAACTGCACTGTGCTACAATAATCAGACTAGAGTGATAATCCCATATGAGCAAAGCATTGCACATGAACATTGTATGAGAGGTGTAGATAATCTATTGTCTAATAGAGAACCATTGGGACTTTATTACAGTAAGGGCAGAGAAACACCAAGACCTTATTGTAAACTAGTTGATTATTTAACCATAAACATTTTGCCAAATACAGATATATAGTGGGTAGTGTAGAACCATTGTGACTTTATAACAGTAAAACCAGAGACCCAATTGTCAGGCTTACCAAAGAAAACCTTCCTAGTGTGCAGAAAACCGCAGAAATCCCACATTAATCGTGGAAATAGCAACATAACCATAATACCTCGCTACCTAAACAGTAAAACCGGCAACTTTAAATTGCTAAAACTGGATGCAAAAACGAAGAGCCTGCAACTTCGATTTTGCGAATGAACACATGGAAGACATTTTACAGACTGGACAAAAGTTACATACCCTTTTTATAGCATTTTTGTTGTGTTATTTGGCATTTATTATCARGARACTTGTGTGCACACTTGTTTAGTTTACTTTCCATTTGTGTGAAATGATTGACAACAATTATTTTGACATATTCAATACTTTTTCTACGCGAGGCAATTCACGGTTGCTCAGAAATTTGAAAGAAGCGTGGATCGTAACGTGCATGCGCAGTAGAGGTCAAAGTTCGCTGATACAAAAATGTTGCAGTTTCATAGTCTTTTGTTGCTGTTTTTTTTACTGTTTCAGTAGTGAGGTAATGTGTTTATGTTGCTATTCCATGATTAATGTGGGCTTTTCTGCGTTTTTCTGCACAGTGGGAAAATTTTCTTTGATAGGCCTGGGATGTTTCAGCCATAAACATTGTATCAGAGGTACAGATAATCTAATGCAGGATATTGGTATTATCCTGCATTAGGATTAAACACTATGTATTTAGTTCGCCATGGCTCGATAAATACCTTATTTCCTACATCTGGTTGCACTGGGTCTCTGTGAAGATAGATTGTAGTATCGCTGGTTTAACTGTCTCCCAGGAAAGATAGCTAGATGTATATCTGGTTTAACTGGGTCTCAGTGAAGATAAGTTTGTAGTATCTCTGGTTTAAATAGGTCTCAGTGAAAATAGCTAGAGATATATCAGGTTTCACTGGGTCCCTGTGAAGATAGCTAGAGATATATCAGGTTTCACTGGGTCCCTGTGAAGATAGCTAGAGATATATCAGGTTTCACTGGGTCCCTGTGAAGATAGCTAGAAATATATCGGGTTAAAATGGGCCTCAGTGAAGATAGCTAGAGATATATCGGGTTCCACTTGGTCCCGTGAAGATAGTGTCATGCACTACAGTGTAACGGTACAAGTCTGGTAGGTGCACTTGGAAGAGCGGGGAAATTTCTGCTTAAATTTCATGCCTATAAATATTCATAGAAAACCTCCAAAATAGACATAGGAAGACCTTTGTTGTGTTATCTGAAGCTACAACAGACAGATTCTGTTTCATCTATACACACAGATAACATCATAATATGTTATCATTATACTATTTATACAGCTCTACTATAATAAGGAACAAAAAGATATGCTACACAAGAAATTACATTTCAAAAGCATATATTCAAAGGCATATTATCAAAAACAATCAATACGAAATATTTGCCAGGGATTAATTTTTATAAGACATAGAAAAATAAGGCAAACCCAACCTCTGCAAATAATTAGTTCTCAGGAAATATCTTTTGGAACGGGAGAGGCAATTTTATTAAGATCAAAAAGCATAAATAAACGTGTGTGCTTCTAAGATATCAGAATATCATTTTCACAGCATATATGCTTCAGTTCATTGCAAGCTGAAAATGAGAACTAAGGTTATTAATAGCCATTTAATCACAATAATCAAGTGTAAAAATCAGAAAGTTTCTCTGCAATATCCATCACAATTTTCACGATTTGCTTCCATACCAAAGATTTTTTTATCCAAACTGCCATCTTCAGGACACTCTCTAAAAAGGGAGACAATCATGTTTTTTGAATATTGCACAAAAGAAATATCTACACGATTCATTTTGATACATTTTGTAAATTTTTCTTTTTATGTAAATTTCATATTGACTTGAAGAGTCCAGACTCTTCATACATCTGAACACTGGTGTGTTGTCACAAGTATAGAAAGCAACAAGAAAATCAAAATATTCTTTTATAGTTTTTCAAATCATTTGATTTTTTTAAAAGTTTATATTACAAGTGTGAAACAATATATTACAAAACATATATAAAATATATAGATGGATGCTCCTTGCAGACAATAATGTCGTTGTGCAAATATAAGGCTATTCAACAAGCAAGCTTTGGTCATCTAAATTGTGATTCTAAAGATGTCATCTACTTCAGCAACACTACAGCTCTACACGTGTATTATAGTAGAATCATCTGGTCATGTTTGGCACTATATCCACAACTGACTAACCGTAATAATGGTGTATCATTCCCATTTCCAGTGGTATCAACATCACAGAACCACGACATGATCATGGCTCAGAAATATTGACACCTACGGAAATAAGGAAACATGCTTGCCATCTTCGAAAGTGCATGTGTGCAGTGAGATCCTTTTGCTTACACAGCATGCAGGATCCTTCACGATCCAAGTTCTCTCCCTTGGATCTGTGCTCTTGTGTGAAGGTCAAAATGTCCAGCCACAAGTGTGAGAAGGTGGAACCCACTATGACCACAGCGAGGGGTTAACTGGGATCGAGGCTTATGTTCTCCAGGTGGGCTAATGGGTTGGGGTCCGTCTGAAACATCCACATTGATATGTATGTATACACAACTGATTCATACAGCATGACAAGTAGTGGTGGTCCCATTAATTGAAATAATCCAAGATTGGTCGCAATGACTAAACAAGCAAGCAATCGATCATGTTTTGTCATAATTGAACACAAACAATTTTGGAACACTGGTTTGCTTCAACAATATTTTTCACTAGGTTGGTTTTGTCTGTTACATTTCATAAGCACTACCAGTTTGTTCCAAGTCAGGATTGGATTTATTTTAAAGACTCCAGGATATTTATGGTCCTAACATACTAGTCATCCTTTAAAGTTGTAAAATTATCAAATGCATTTTGTGCAATTTACAAAACACTCGAAAGAACTACATGGGTTTTTTTCTTCATTTTTGGTGCGTTAACAAACATAACCAGGCAAATTTGACAAATGACGCTAACCAATTATTTTTGATGATTTATCAGTTGTAATGAACCAATTATCAATTATGAGATTTTAAACAATTCCCAACACTAATGACAAGCAACACTTTGACCTCTACAAGAAGTGTCCTCTAATATACCTTCCAATATCGATAAAGGGATTCAGACATGCCCTCAACAGCAGAGGCATTATTACTTGCTTCTATCATCAAGCAACACAACTACTCTCTGTTCTTCTTGCCCAGACTATTTTATTGCAGCAGTAGGAATTTGGACACTAGAGTCAAAGGGAAATAACTCTAAATCAGTTTCGTCTCATCCAAATTCAACACAAACTACTGTCAGTCCTGGTTCTTCTTGCCCAGACTATTTTATTACAGCAGTAGGAATTTGGACACTAGAGTCAAAGGGAAATAARTCTAAATCAGTTTCGTCTCATCCAAATTCAACACAAATATATGGTTAATTTAAAACATAAGACACTTCTCAACTACTTTACGTGGTTTAATTGTCACATTTAATTATAAGTCATCAGTATTTGAAGATGCAGATGCTTCTACACCATCAAAATGTACAAACATACATGTAGACACATATCATACCGATCAAGCTGAGAGGTAGATCATGTTTGTTTATTATTTGTAGGTTTTCAACAACTCATTACCTGAAAGTACAGTTTCGATCAAGTAAAACTCTTCTGAGGTTAAGAAACCTTTTTTTCACATATCTCATACAAAACACAAATTCTCCTTTTTTTCCAAAGGGGTTTCTTTTGGGCTTTGTATTTTCTTCCTCTCTTTGAGGCTGATGAGTGAGTGAGTATGGTTTTATGCCGCTATTAGCAATATTCCAGCAATATCACAGCGAAGGACACCAGAAATGGGCTTCACAAATTGTACCCATGTGGGGCATCGAACCCGGGTCTTCGGCATGACAAGCCAACGCTTTAACCACTAGCTTACCCCACCGCCCTGAGGCTGATGAGAACCTGAGAGAGTAATGCATGGCCTCAGTAACTAGAACCAGAGCTATTGTTCCACATTGTGTAAGAACAAGTGTTTGTTATTTAATGCCACTCTCAGCAATACTCTAGCTATATTATATGGCTTATTTAATTACCAAACAGGTCTGCACCAGACAATCCAGTGATTAACATCATGAGCATTGATCTATGCAAACAAGATACAATGACATGCATGAACCATGTCAGTGAGCCTGACGAGTAGATCCTGTCAGTCACCTCCTATTACAAGCATTGATTACTGAAGACAAATTCTAACCTGGACGAATTACAAATGCCTCAGTTCATTAATATATTTCTGCCAAAGAACGGAAAATACTGAAATTTACACAACATGATGCAGGCTATAAGGTTAAATCCATTAAAGCTCACTAATTCAATGCAGTTTTACAATGCTAGCAGACCCTTGGAAGGCGTTAATTAGGAGATAATTCTATTGTGTTTACATTTTTGGAAGTGATTATAGTTGGTTGAACGCTGCTAAATGAAACATTTAGCAGCGTTCAACCAACTACAGTAGAACATAGATATAGCGAACATGGATATAGCGTACAAACGGATATAGCCAACAAAGTCCCGTCAATAGTCCTTTATAATAGCATTAAATTATATGCGAATAACGAACTCATGAGTAGCGAATTAACGGCTATAGCGAACTGATTWACTACCCCCAAGACCCAATTAACGACGTGATTAGTGAACTCATTCAGTGTCTGCTCGGTGTCAGCTCAGCCACATAGCGGTATACATCAACCTTGTTGGCGGCAAATCAACATTGTTTGATGGTCATTAATTAAATAACAAAACAAACATATCGTGTTTAAAAGCTTGACTGGTATACAGGTCTTCAGGTCACTCTCGTCACCTTTGACACCAAGCTTCAGATAATTCAGGCTGTAGATTCAGGTGTAAAATCTAAGACAAACATCGCTTTCAACTTTGGCATTCAAAAATCCCCTCTCAGTTCCATTATTAAGAATCGCGAATCTATTCTTGCAATATCTGTGTCTACTGATTTTGGCCCCGTCCGCAAAAAGTTAAGAGCTGCCAATCACCAAGATGAAGTCGGCAAGACGTGGTGTGGACTTTGTTAAATGCAGTTAAGTTATACATTGTTGAGATTGTTGTGATTGTTAAACATGTTCTAGCTAATGTCTGTGAATGATAAATTCAGAAATTTAATGTTATGTCAATGTACAAGAATACAGATTTGTTGCCTCAGCATATACATGTCCCTACATCTCTACAATCCAAGATGGCAGTCAAATGTGAATAACGAACAACGGATATAGCGAACTAATTTCTTGGTCCTTTGGACTTTGTTATATCCATGTTCTACTGTACAATCACTTCCAAAGTGTAAACACAATGGGATTATCTCCATTCTACCATGCTATATGCACCATGAATAAAACGCATTTTAAATATGCACTCATTACCCTTGCGTAGTGTTTTGACACTACTGCGGKTASAGCCTTCTAAATGGTTTCGCCCATAKTCGGGTTGAAACAGGAAAAAGAAACAATTTACATAGTGTCAAATGTTTTAATTATTTCCACAACCAAGTTTTCTTCAAATACATTGCAAGTTGCAACATCTGTACTGGCATTCTACTTCTTATGTTATGGACAACTTTAATGGAATGAGTTATGTTATAAGGAACACCCCTCTAACTTCAAAAATAGATTTGTCTGGTTCGCCCCTTCTTTCTGACGTCAATGGCGCGTGCCATTTTCGAAACGTGTCTGTCCTGGATGCGTGTCAGTGCTTTGCTTAGTTCCGAAAGCAGTTATTTATGACAACCTGACTGTTGTCAATTTTGAAAAGACCAGACATCGAAGAGGCAGAAGCAGTGATTGTGTGATACGACTTACATACCAGGCTGGGTCAATATTTTCCTCCATATCCGATCCAAACACATCAAAGAAATCGCCGAGGTCAAATGTAACAGTTTCAGACGACCTGTTTGTTTAACTTTGTAAGTATTAATTAGTGCAAAATATTCCTACGCGCAGTGAACCTGCTCTCAGATGTGGTTATTGAAAATATTTCACTTCTAATTTTTTAGAAACAGCCTATCAAAACGGAACGTACTTAAATGTCATGGTAGAATACAGCTTTATGATAGTACACTGTAAATAATCTAGCATGGATAAGCATTAGTCCCACCTTAAGACAAGCATGGGCTGTTGAAGACCAATTTCAGGGATTTACAGGATGCAAATTCTTGCACCCTTTATGCATAAAAATTGACAATGGATGCAACAAAATTTACTAGCAAGTCAACAAGGACGCAGAAAAAGTCCAAATACTTTTTGTAAAAGTTAGTCAAGTGACAATAAGTTATCACTGAGTTTGCTACTAGCTGGGTTATAGTATTGTTTGCATTTAATTACTGTAACAATGTGATGATCATGATACAACAACAGTATTAATAATAATATTTAAGTGTCTGGGACCCCATTTTGTTGTCCAGGACCCCTCAAAATAAGAGTATGAGTCCCAGGGACCCTCAAATACAAAACTTGTAAATCCCTGAATTTTAACCCAAATTGTCCAGGGGATTATGCTGATAATGCCAATGCTTCAGTACCCAAAATCTGTCTCTGTCCCTATCCCCAAATATATCCAGGAGCAAACTGAACAAACAGCTACACGTCCTCATGAACCTACTACCGATGTCAGACGGAACAATGTAGAGGGGGTGAACTCTTTTCAAAATCACCAAAGTCAAAGTACCTTTATCATCTTTAATTATTACTGATTTGAGTTGGGGCAGTGGGGTAGCGTAGTGGTTAAAGCGTTCGTTCGTCATGCAGAAGACCCCGGTTCAATTCCCCACATGGGTTCAATATGTGAAGCCCATTTCAGGTGTCCCCCGCCGTGATATAGCTGGAATATTGCTAAAAGCGGCGTAAAACTGAACTCACTCACTCACTCACTGATTTGAGTTAGGTACAAAATCAAACTCTAAGGTAAAGACTTCTTTTCACTGTTCCCATGTCCGCCATTTGCCTTATACTTTCAAAGGTAGACATAATTTGATCAAAATTCTAGGAGCAATTTCAGTGACACTCTTGATGTGATAATAATTACATAATTTCATCTTGGTTTAGAAAAGTTGACTGATAAAGTCAGGAAAAGGTGAAATGCCACCTTAATACCCCAAACAAGATATATTATGCATAAAACTTCATGCTGATACATACAGAAATTGATAAACAATGCAGCAAAATGGCTGCCATCAGGGCAGCCATCTTTAAAATCCTCAAAAGGTGGTAAACTTGCTTCTGTCATCCATACACCTGTAAGTTTTTATGTGTTTAGGGTCAGTAGTTTGGAAAATGGAAAACAGACATTAACCAACTTGAAAGACAGCTTCAGACGAGATAAATAAATCCAAAATATGTTACTGATGGAGTCACCCAGATCAAAGCACTACAAGAAGAGGTTGTCCCCTGCTTCCCATGCATGAGTCGACAGTACCTGCAGCCAGTTCTACAGCAAACAACAGCCAGGAGATGCAGATCTAAAACTACTATTACCTGTACCTCTGAGTACGCTGGTGGGGGGCGGTAGTCGTACACGTACGTGTACATGGGTGTGAACGTTAGGTCTCCCATGTTGGAGCCGGGTTCGTCATCCTCGTCGTCACAGAGGTTGACTGCACCACCGATACTTTCAGCATAAGTCGGAGGGTCTGCAGTTGTAATAAACATATTGATTTGACTGTTTAGGCAATGATTTTATGACTGCTTCTATTTCAAGTTGCTACATTTTCATAATTGAAGACCTTCAATTGTCTGAAGATGAGTTGAGGTGAAAGATTATTGCACTTAACGGTAAAGTGTTCCTGTATCTGTGCTTGAATGTGTGTTGGCTGGGGCTACCTGTTCTAAAGTGCCAGGTCACTGATACACCATGCAGCCATTTTACTTGGACACTCAGTGATACACATTTTACAGAGTCTGAGCTGACCAGTTCGAGTCTAATAATTTAATTTCGATTCCCAGAAATTGCAAGACTATTCACTGCATATTGACCTGTACAAATATCACACACAACTGTATTGTTGCGTTGTCATTCAAATCATATTGTGACGTAAAGTCGGAATGACGTCACAAATGAGCAGTTCCAGATGCTACCATTGGAACCAGCTGAAACGGCCAGCTGTTGACACTCAATGAGTGCATACAGTAAAACCCATGTGGGCCTTTTGGTTTACTTTTGTGTTTACAATGTCGATACACATCATGTGTTGGCCAATTTCCAGGTGTTACTGGGTAATTTAAGCATGAGAATATTTCATTTGAAACCTCTGTCTAACATCAATGAATTCCCGTGCTTCAAATACTCAAAATTGGCCAACACGTGATGTTTATCTCCTAAACATAACATATGTTACGAGATGTTATAGACCCTAATCATGAGCCATACAGCCAATCATTAGATACATTACCTTCAAAACCGCCATATAGCTGGAATATTGCTGATTGTGGCGTAAAACTAAACTCACTCACTCACTCACTCATTACCTTCAAATGGAGGTGGTGGTGTGATCGTTTCTCTGTAGGGCGGAGGCACAGGGAGGAAGTCCATGGCGAACTGAGCCTGGGTTTCTCGGTAGAATCGGGACTCGGTGAAGCGGTAAGATTGTGCTCTACGGTACGGGACTGTTCCGATGACGATAGGTAGATGCATGGTCAAGTTGTAGGCACCAGGAATATGCAGTGCAACCTGACAACATGAACAGATGATGGTTAGGATACACCACATTACTCACATCAGAATAATCTACGTCCATAAACATAGATGGAAAAGTATCATTCAAGTTTATACAGTGACACTCTCATGAATTTGTCTAAATCTGCTTAGATGCTGATATTAGCCAAATGGAATCTAGATATATCCGGGACTTAAGTTAAGTGCTTAATAATTCATAATCTAGTCCAATTTAATATGGCGCAGTTTAATGAGAAACTTTAAATGTAATAAGCCAAATATGTGTTTAGGAGAAATCACGACAAACAGCAGTATTTCAACATTATGGAATCATGAGAACTGTTACCTTAACAAAATAATCTACTTTCATCACACAACAATTCATGATTGATGGCGAAACGGCTGGTATCTTCAACAACTGGCTATCCCAGCTTCCTCGGTTGCCAGGGGCAACAGGCAAGCCAGTCAAAACGGTGAACTTAGTCCGCCTAACTCGAGACTTCCCGCTGGCAAAGAATGCTTGTGTTTGGTATAGGGTGGCGTACGGAATAACTGTTCGGGAAGAGTGGTTGTCAAACTCAGCCGATATTGCTATGGATTCTCCTGTTGAAAAACAAGACAGTGATATCATGTACATGTAGTCTCTAGCATGAGATATTTCAATCAATGGCTATGGGACTATTTACAATGCATATATTCTGATATTTACATTGCTTATACCAGAACAAACCTTTCTGTCTCTATATGTAGCAGGGGAGGGGAGGTAGCCTGGTATTTAAAGTGTTCGCTCTTCACACTGAAGACCTGGGTTCAATTCTCCACATGGGTACAATGTGTGAGACCCATTTCTGGTATCCCCTGCCGTGATATTGCTGCAATATTCCTCAAAGCGGTGTAAAACTAAAACTCACTCACTACATGCAGCATGCAAAATTATTTTTCTCATATACATATTCTTCAATATATTTTAGATGTTCTATGCTGATTTCAGCAACATTCCTGATATCAGCAACATTCTTGATGTCAGCAATATTCCTGATGTATACTTGCAGTAGACAAATAATCATACTTAGGTCAGATAATTCAGAGGCTTAGCAGTGAGAGAGTGAGTTTAGTTTTACACTGCTTTTAGCAATATTCCAGCAATATCACGGCGAGGGACACCAGAAATGGACTTCACACATAGTACCCATATGGGGAACAGTGGCTTAGTAACATTCCACATCATCAGAGTATGATGATATGGAAGAAAGTAATTCACTGGTTTTGACCACCATGTCCAATCAATTTCCCTTTCTCTTAGGGGTGGTGGTGAAGCTTAGTGGTTAAAGTGTTCACTCTTCAGAGCGAAGATCCGTTTGATTCCCCATATATGGGCTCACTTTTTCAGTTCGTAAGACGGTTCAAATAAGTCGATCTGCCTCTGCATCGATATGGACACATCAATGATTGCTGCCAAGGAGGATATTGGATAAAGATCCTGAAGAACTTCATTCTGGCTGTCAATAACTGGCAGAAAAAGCATGAACATAATAACCCTCCCTCCTCCCATATCTCAAACTGTTTGTTTGTTGTTTAAAGCTGCTATGCTCTGTGATATTCCAGCTACGTCTGTAAATATTCAAGTCTGGACAAACCAGTGGTTGATGTCATGAACAACAATCCACACCACTGGGGTTTCACAAACATACTTTGACAAGCCTGACCACCTGATCCTCTCATGACCAGGCTGCACCTTCTATTCTGGACATCCCATGGGGATTAACGTGAAATGCAGAATGTAAATACCCACCTGGGCAGTAACCACGGCGATCGGTTCGGGCTGTGATGGAGATTGGTCCTGACATACACAACCAACAGCACAGAGTCTTCTCAACACTGCTCTCCACCTGAGTCTGAAACAAGGTTCCTGGACATGATGTATGACGTTTCTACTGCAGGTTTATCCGTCACAAGTCATACACAAACTTACACAGTATCTAGCCAGGGCTAATGTGCTTCAAACTATAGTGCAGTAGTTCCTCTCAATGTATAAGGGTCACGAGGAATTAACCGTATTTCTCAAAAATTACTTTTGCACAAGAAGATCAGGGCCTGTTCCTAAAAAGCATGTTTTCCTGGTCCAACATATTTAACCATATTAACAGGAAATGTGATCAGTGGCCAACCATAATCATTATTTGAATAAGTCATTTGGGTTAGAGGATCTGAAAACTGTTGTTTGAATATCTTCTGTCAAACTTGTACTGAATACTAACTGATCCAAGCTTTCACTCTCTCCTACAATCTGACATACAAGTTCCATATCCCTGAACAACCCAGCTTACCACAGCTGTCAACCATGGTCAACACAATTACAGATTTTACAGTGATATCTGAAATTATTTGTCAAGAAACAAGTTAGCTTTCTACACAAAAAACAAACGACCCTATACAGTCATCCCTCACAATAACGCTCTTTGTGATACCGCGGGGTAATCCGGGGCTCCTATAAAAGAGAGGTTGCCCAGCGATCACAGATCTTCACTTCATCGAAAATAGCACATCAATCAATCCGCTGCAGAAAATTCACCAAATTCAGTGCGGATTGCAATTAACAGTATTTATTGTACATATCCATGTTTTTCAGATGCCTAAAACATGCAGTGTTTTCTCAATAATAATCAGACGGACAACGAAATATCGTTATAAATTGTAAAAGACAACTTTATCATAAAGACATGCCATCAGCTGAGTGAATAACAGGTAGGATAACAGGAACAACAATTGAATAATCATGTTTTGTGACGTTTGATTGCAACTTTCCTGTACATACATCTATTTTCATTTACAAAGTTTGTTTTTTTCACCTCCAACAATACGATATATTTTTGACTGGGCACAATACACAAAAGAGCAGTTTTGTTATGTCCATGGAAATATGATTTCTACTTGGCCTTTGTTCCGCGTTACGTAATAGTTACTATAACGCGGGTGTCTAATAACGCGGGGGGGGCATCCATGGACCCCAAGGGCCACGTTATGACGAGGGATGAGCGTATATTCATGGCATATATTTTTTGCCTCTGTATCTTGGCACCTACTTGGTACTCTGGTCTGTTTATATCGATGGGGCTGATGACGGTGAAAGCTTTCTTTGTCTTGTGGTTGAAGGACCATGGCTTGTCCATTTCGGCCTTCAGCCAGTACCGCACACTTCCGTGCTTGCCCTCAAACGATGTGGAAATACCACTGAAACAACAGAAGCAGGTTGCACATACAGGTGGACACAAACATTCCACTGAGGCACTGTGATTAAACAGGGTATAATCCATGGAAGCATCACAACTGAACAGGGCATAATCCATGGAAGCATCACAACTGAACAGGGCTTAGTCAGGGCTGAAGTACAGTAAACTACAGATACTATGAAACCAAATAGTTATGTGTGTGTTACTGTTACACACATTTTAACTAAAATATAATACTTTGTTGTATCTGTCTATTCCTTATTAGAGGGGAGGTGGGGTAGCTCAGTGGTTAAAGTGTTCGCTCGTCACACCGAAGACCCGGGTTCGATTTCCCACATGGGTACAATCTGTGAAGCCCATTTCTGGTGTCCCCCGCTGTGATATTGCTGGAATATTCCTAAAAGCGGCCTAAAACCATACTCACTCACTCACTCACTCCTTATTAGACGATGTGACGTTAAATATTAACTCGCTCACTCATTATTAGACATTAATATTAGCCTATTTAACAGGGACTAATTCCTTGAAGCATTACAACTGAACAGGACATAAGCAATTGGAGAATTTCAATTAAAAAGAGTGTTATGATTTGAAATATAACAGTTGAACAGGGCATAATCCATTGAAGTACATATTTCAGTTGAACAGGGCATAATCCATTGGTCCATTACAACTGAACAGGTCAAGTCCATTGAAGTACATATTTCAGTTGAACAGGGTATAATCCATTGAAGCACTCCAACTGCAGCTGGAGCATTACGGGAATCAGTCCATTCAGGGGTGGAAATAACTTTAACATTGCTAGTGTACTCTGGTACAGTGGCACATGTAAATAATCATTTGCCCTGATAATTTTTCCACTATACCGTCCGTTTTCTTGTTGATGTTTTCAATAAACAACATAATTAACATTGGAATATCAACCAGACAKCGGTARAGTGTGATATACAAATTTGCTTGCCCGACAGAAAAAAACACTGGACTRGGGCGTCGGGCAATGGGTTATTTCCACCCCTGGCCATTGGGGAAATACTGTTTAACAAGGCATAATCCATTGACTTATAACAACTGTGTTGGACATAAACACGGAGTATTACAATATAACAGGTCCTTAAAATCAGTTCAAATGAACAGGGCATAACACACTGGAGTATTACAAACTGACAAAAGCACTGCAACGGAATTACTTTCAGTATTCATGAAACTGGATCCTACTCACCCCATTGGAAGCTCAAATGCAAAGTTGAATTCATGGCGGCCCTCTGTCAGTGTGTCTCTTCCGTCAGACACTTCTGCAAAATGGTAAAAAATACTTAGAAACCTGATAACACAGACACATACATACTGCAAGTTCATAGTTGTTGGTACCCGTGAAGATCCGGGTAAGAATTGGTCTTCAGCAACCCATGCTTGTCGTAAAAGGCGAGTAATGGGATCGTGTGGTCAAGCTCACTTACTTGGTTGACACATGTCATCGATTCCCAACTGTGTAGATCGATGCTTATGCTGTTGATTACTGGATTGTTTGGTCCAGACTCGATTATTTACCGACCGCTGCCATATAGCTGGAATTTCGCTGAGACCTGTGTTAACAACTAACCAACCATTTTATAGTTATGAATACACAATGCCATTTAGAAAGTGGTCAAATGTAACATGTTATATTTGGAATTACAAATGCTGGCAATTAGGTGCCCAACTCTGAGGGTGAGGGTTCAAATCCGGGATGGGACTCAACCAAACAAAAGTAATAGAATCGGTACTTTACTGAGAAAGTCTAATCCCAGCTATAACATATGTTACATCTAATAGAACACCACAGTCAGCAATATTAAAGCCATATCACAGCAGCCAGTATATAATAAAGTCTACATCAGGCAAGCTCAGGTTTCAAGAGACACATTCTAGTTTATAATCCCTATGGGTACATAAGTTATTAAACACAGCATTATGTGTGACTGCTGGGACAGATAAAGGAGGTTAGAGATATATATGTGGGCTGATCCATGCAGTGTGATATTACAGTAGGACATACGACCTATATTGTTACACCTTTAGCGAAAGCATCTATCTGATGCTGTATAACACTGTATATCACTGCGAAACATTGTCTGATAATCCAAACGGCAAACTGTAAGGCTTCATCAAACAGTGAAGGCTACAAAAACTTCATCATTACACCTTCAGCAATTTATGCGAGGGTCTTCATTCAGTTTCAAGCTTTATGATAAATTCTAACATAAGAAAAATATTTTTCTTTACCATTTGGCAGTTATAACTTCACTCCTCTTTTTATTTTTTTCATCTTTCACCCTACTGACAATAACTTAAAAGTTAAATTTCAATCCCATTACCCTCTCACCTACCTCCTTGCCAAAAAAGAAAAAAACAACAAACCAACACATGATTATTTGACTGTTATCAAATTCTAGGTAAATGCAAATGAATACAATTATAAATTCTTATTATGTTAATGATATGAAAACATTCAACTCAATGGATAACAACTTCTGTGAATATTCCATTTATTTACATAATTTAGTGACATTCTAACCTAGATATCCATACAGTATCAAGCTCGCATGGCTACAACCAAGGTATGATATATATATAAGCATTAGATGCAATAAAACAAAAGTTGTTACGCATTACATTGTATGTTTGTTTATTTATTCACCAGTCAAAACAGGGGGTCAGAAATCCCATCGCCCGTCGCGCGGGACAAGTCAGTTTTCATTTCGGCAATCAAATAATGGTATCTTACTTGTCCGTGGGCTACTAGATAATTTCCACT
>VKKT01000240.1:188748-200371 GCA_008038995.1 Haliotis laevigata
TGTGGGGACAGAGACAGATGGGGTTGGGGTATTGAAGCATTGTCATTATCAGTGGTATCAGTCTAATCACCTCGAAGATCCGGGTTAGATTTGGTCTTCAGCAGCCCATGCTTGTCTTGAGAGGTGACTTATGGGATCGGGTTGTCAGACTCACTAACTTGGTTGGTGCATGTGATTGTATTCAAATTGCTGAGACAGATGCTCATGGTGTGAATCACTGGAATTGTCTGGAACAGGCTCAGTTATGTATAGATTGCTATCACATAGCTGGAAATTTGACTTTCATGTATCCCCACTATACAGATTGATGCTTATGATGTCAGTCACTTAATTGTCTGGACCAGACTGGAATATGTACTGACTGCCATCCTATAGCTGCAAAATTCACAATGACAGTCACTGGATTGTCTGGTCCAGACTGTAATATGTACAGACTGCCACCCTATAGCTGCAAAATTCACAATTGTCCAGATTGTCTGGTCAGGACACATGACAGCCGTAATGTTGCTGAGCGCAACATTCAAAAACCAAGAAAACGAGCGAGTGGTATTATGTGATTTGTGTTTATAAATGGGGTTTGTTAATCGGAATGTTCTGTAAAGTGAACTCATAATGGTGGGCACTAATTTGTGAGTTCAACCTTTCCTCACATGTTAAATCTTACTAAACAGTTCATGTGTCCTCTATTTGCAAGATGATGCACTGGAAGCTTGCACATGCGTTTTTAATGGTATTTATACATCCCCCATCTGTACAATGCTGATGAAGCCCAGGAAATTAACGGCTATAATTAGGGTAAATGCTGCTGGAATAGTTAGTACTGCTCTCGGGCAGAAACCAGTGAATTATTCTGACGTCAGAGAGAGTGTAACGCAAAAGATCCGTTTTCCCTAACAGTGCCCTTTTGACAGGAAGTTCAGCTTTTAAATAACATCTGAAGGGAAAGGATCTTTTTTAATGTCTTGATGGGAATCAATTTTGAAAAATGGTCATCAACAGGATTGTGTAAATGACAGAAAGACGAGTGATGTATTGAGAAACTTCCTGGTATGTCAGCTGATTCAGCATGTGAAACATCGGTTGCCAGCACATGACTGGGAGACTGCCTTTTAGTCTAGGAAGCATTTGATTATGCTACATGTTTTTCTGTTTATTTTATATTGCTGATTCTATGTGGAATGTGGCAGGCTAGACGTGTTTAAACAAAATGTAGATATTTTTCTGTAATGGGGCAGGACATGTAGTTTATTTAGATGGGTGAAGATTGTGTGGAGGAGCATTGGGTCATCATGGGCTTGCATGTTAATTTTTATTTGAAAACAGAATTGCAAACCCATAGTTGTAATGAAATGAACCAGTGCTTTGTTGTAAATCTCTGCTGTATGATAGACTTGCGATGGTTGTAAAGCATAATGATGCACAATTAGCTTCTGTTGTCTTGCAAGTCTCTTACTTTACAATTGACTTGAGATGGTTGTAAAGCATGGCGATGTGCAATTGGCTTATTCTCTCTTGCAAATCTCTTACTTTATGATAGACTTATGATTATTGTAAAGCATGGCGATGTACAATTGGCTTGTGTTCGCTTGTAAATATCTTACTTTACGACAGACGTATGATGGTTGTAAAGCATGATGATGCACAATAAACAAGTGCTATATCAAATCCATACGCTGGTTTGCTCACTCTATCAACCCCTGGTTTTGTCTAGTCTTGGCTTGATTACAGGTTTATGACAAGCAGGGGGAGTGTAAAATATATTTTCGACCAAAGTATTGTCCCAGTCTGACACAGTTGTACATCTGTGATAGTGAGTCAGTGGTCAAAGTATAGATTTGCCATGACAAACAGATGTGTGCAGATGATGCCTTGACGTCAAAGGTTAAAACAGGGCTATATAGGATGTCAAATTGTTGGTAATCTCTCATCCACTGTGGCTGCAAACTTGCTGAAACTTTTCATTGAACCTCATTAGCAGACTCCTGTGCTAGTCCTTCATGTTGACTAAACTTGAGTCCATGCTCTTCCACGTCCATCAATAAACAGTAAACAAAGGCATCTTACCAGAGGACCTTCTGACATTTGGAAAGGTCAAGACAAGTCATCTGGTGACCCATATTCACAAGCATGTTTCGGCAGGACCTGCCCGTCAAGCGTTGTTGTCAAGCGATGTCGTTGTATCCCTAAGTGCCTGAAGACAGGATCAAGACGAAACATAAAACTAAAAATGTTACAGAACATCCATTCCTTTCATACAGCAATATTTATCTATCGTGACATGAACTATGAAACATGTTCTTGTGAGTTGTATCCAAATAATAATTACTTCTAAAAGCAGAAATCAGTAATTATATATAATATTGCTACATGCTTATTACCTTAGTTTTGTATCAATATCTTTGGGAAAAAATGTTATTGTTGGCATGAGCTGTAGTCATAGCTGTTGTGAGGGGAGGCAATAAATCAGTCCAAATGCCAATGTAACTACATTTTGTGATGTTGGGGAGATAACGTGACATTTCATGATATATTCATAGATTTGGTTGAATATTCTGTGTTAACTATAGCCCATATGTTACATGGCTTATTCTCTTATTACTGACAATATAATAAGTCAAATTCTTTGACCGGTATGTCATGGTAACTGGCCAATTAGTCACGTGACATTTCAGCCGGGGTTTACATCTGTATGTGTTGTCTCCGCTATGTTTATGATAATTTGGCCAACTGATGGCTCCGGAGTCACACCTGACATTTGAGAAATAAGACAAGGTGGTGTGCCAGCTGGTAGACTTGCACAAGTCTCGGAGGACATCATTATTGGTTTAATTCATAAATCCTGGATTATATGAATAACAGGGATGGATTGCCCAGTGTTATTTAGACTTGCTGATTATTTGGATAGAATTTCTATACTTCATGGAATTACCATTCTGTCAGGGTTCAAGCGAGGCTATATTGAAAGGAGGCTGTGAACATGCAGACCATTGCTTTTATTGAATGACTCCCTAAAGAAGGGACGAATTATCATAGTGTTATAAGATTTTGCATAAAAATGATTAAATTTATTCATGCTTGTGTTTTTCCATTTGATGAATTCTAATGCTGGATAAACTTTGTTTTTTTTCATCTCTGTGGAAATGGAATAGGTCAACTCAGGTCTGCTTTAGATTTCTTTACGGGAGTGAGTCAGTGAGTCTGGTTTAACATTGATGCGTAAAATATTCTGTTTATATCATGGAGTGTGGGCTTAATTGGGGAGGAAAGTCGTAGTGATTTGGATCTCAGACACGAAATCCAAGAGGACAGGTATGGTGCTGACAAACCTAGAAATATAAAAGGGCTGGATTGGGATTTGAACCCACAATTATAGGTTCCTGGTGTGCCCAAGGGATGCAACTCTGCATTGCAACTTGTGGCATCTTATCCAGCTGGGCCACTTCTTCAATTTGTTTGAGCTGTGATTGAAACACTGGTGATGTTGATGGCTATCACATATACACTCATCTCTTTGATGCCTGCACTTCCTCTGTAGTCTAAATGATCTGTGGGGTGGTAGTTAGCCTAATGGTTAAAGCATCTTTGTTATGCTGAAGTTCTGGGTTCGATTCCCCACATGAGTACAATGTGTGAAGCCCATTTCTGGTGCACCCCGCTGGATATTGCTGGAATATTGCTGAAGGTTACATAACTCACTCACTCACTCACCTACTCGAGTGGAAGGTTTGTGGTTCAGTCTCCAGCTATGTCATTCCGGCAGACATTAAAAGATGGTTACTGTTGTTGCCTTGTTTAAGGGAAAGCTTGGGCGGTGGGGTAGCCTAGTGGTTAAAGCGTTCGCTCATCACGCCGAAGACCCGGGTTCGATTCCCTACTTGGATACAATGTGTGAAGACCATTTTTGGTGTCCCCCGCTGTGATATTGCTGCAATATTGCTAAAATTGGCGTAAAACTAAACTCACTCACTCACTCACTCACTCAGGGTAAGCTATCCTTGCACCAAGGCTGTACTAAATGCTAAGCCAATGGATATATAGTAATTCTATCCTTTACACAGGCAAGTCTTGATTGGCACCCAGTACAATACAGTACAGAATGCCAGTCTGTTAGAGCGTTATATATATTTTTAAGAAATTATCATTTAAGCTATTAATTATTACCTTAGAGACTCATGCAAGTCTAAGGGTCAGTATGATGTGTCAGGTTTTTGTGTTGGAACTATGGTATGGTATTTATATCACAAACAGCACTACTATGTCCAGTTGCTCAATCTTAGAATATTTGGAAACTCATGACATTAAACAATATGGTTTTGTCATGTTCAAAAAATGTATGGGGCGGTGGGGTAGCCTAATGGTTAAAGCGTTGGCTCGTCACACCAAAGACACGGGTTCGATTTCCCACATGGGCACAATGTGTGAAGCCCATTTGTGGTGTCCCCCGCCATGATATTGCTGGAATATTGCTAAAAGCGGCATAAAACTAAACTCAGTCAGTTTAATGTATATATATATAAAAATATATATATTTTTAACTCGTCAGCTGTGGTTGCCATGGTTTCAATACAGATATGCAAATATTTTATAATATTTTTCATGTTTTATGTAAGGTCAACACATGGACATTGTACAAACTGTGAGATGGATCTCGTTTCCCTGGTAAGCCTGATTATGACAAGGTGCCTAGGTTACAATAAGATATGAGGTGATAGAGAGTTCAGACAACATTTAAGTGTAGAGTGCCCCAGGCTTTATCTATTTGTGATCTCAGCTTATGTGGTGAATCTCAACTCATTGCCCATTTACAACAGACTACATACCTCCTTGTCTGCTAATACCACACCAACAGGTCGCTGCTGTCTCATCCTTTTTTGTTCACTGGGGCATAGCTTAAGGTGGGACTCAGCTTATATAGTAGTGTGAATGTGAAATGGCAATGCTAGAGTGAATGAGTTCAGTTTAACACCACTTTTGGCAATATTCTGGCAATATCACATCATGGGACACCAGAAATGGGCTTCACACATTGTACCCATGTGGAGAATCAAACCTGGTTCTTCGGCGTGACAAGTGAACACTTTAACCATTAGGCTACCTCACCACCCCAATACAAGAGAATAACCAGTCTCCGAGACAGATTCCATTGGTGTGAAAGTCAAAATGACCGTGAATATTATATGAGCAGATCACTGAGAATAAGTGAAGACACCAGGTGTTCGCAAAAAGTGTACATTTATCCTGATGAAATGTGTGGTTAAGAACTCCGAAAAGTTGAAATATGTGAGTCAAAAGGTGAGAAGTTGTGATGATGTACAAATTTAAGGTTTGTTACCAAAACACACATGGTTTTCCTATCTTGTCCTTGTCCTGTAAGTAAATGATTAATATTGCTGTATGCCAAGAGTAGATTAATATCCTATGGGTTAACAAACAACATCCCTCTGCATAATGAAGAAGTGTGTTAGTTGCTTGAAGCTGGCTATCTGGAAACAGGAAAATCGGGGCCAAAACAAACCCAGAAAATTCACCTGTTGGAGTACAGTGACATGGAGTCCACAAAGTCGATGAGTCTTATCACCCAATCCGTTATGTTGAGTCACACGGCAAATGCATGGGAGGAGTTCTTACCTCAAGTGGGGCGGTGGGGTAACCTAATGGTTAAAGCGTTGGCTCATCACGCCGAAGATCCGGGTTCGATTCCCCACATGGGCACAATTGGTTAAGCCRATTTCTGGTGATCCCCGCCGTGATATTGCTGGAATATTGCTAAAAGCGGCGTAAAACTAAAACTCAGTCAGTCAGTCAGTCTTACCTCAAGTCTTCGTGGTTGCGGAACAAGTGATTATTACATATGTTGTACTAGTTGTCCCCCCCTTGACAGCAGGCACTGGTGTGTCAGCCATCGTACTGTCATGTCAGCCATCGTACTGTCATGTCAGCCATCGTACTGTCATGTATCCTGCTGTGTTGTTAGCAGCATTATTTTATTTATTTTTTTTTTGAAACCATATAATGTGGAATGTGTGCTGACTGCAGACAGTAGGTGGAAGGTGTCGGGGTTAGTGTTGGGAATTGGTTAAAATCTCATAATTGATGATTGGTTCATTACTACCGATCAATCATCGAAAATAATTGGTTAGCGTCATTCATGAAATTTGTTAATGCACATAGAAATATAGAAAAAAACCATGTAGTTTTGTTTTTTTTGGCAAATTTTTATAAATTTAAAGGATGACTAGTATGTTAGGAACATAAATTTCCTGGAATATTTAAGATAAATTCAATCATGACTTGAAACGAGCTTGTAGTGCTTACAAAATGTAACAGACAAACCAACCTTGTGAAAAATATTGTTAATGAAAACAAGTGTTCCAGAATTGTTTGTGTTCGATTATGAGAAATTATGATCGATTGCTTGGTCGTTTAGTCACTGAGACCAATCTTCGATTATTTCAATTAATCTGACCACCACTAGTCGGGGTAGTCTGTTTCACAACCCCTGAACCACATTATGATCCCTACTGCCTAGCCCTCCCTGCAATGCTAAAGCTCTGAATGAAGCAAGTCTACATTTCCCCAGGTTCAGGCCTGAATCTCCCAACTCATTGGGTCTCCTTTTCAATTTAAATGGGTTTATTTGGTACCATCAATGTTATATATATTCAGGAACTAAGCATTAGTCTAGGGTAAGGACATAGCTAGTTCGTCTTCAGACAGAATCTCAGTGCTGTACTACAACACAGGTTTAAACACCCATACTGTGATGCTTAATGACCTTTCAGATTTGACACCTTTTAGGTAATGCAGGAAATGGGCAACCAGTAGGAAAATGTGTCATAGGAATATAGACTTACCATACAGTGAGTGAGTGAGTAGGGTTTTATGACTGACCGACTGACTGAGTTTGGTTTTACACNGCTTTTAGCAATATTCCAGCAACATCACGGCAGGGGACACCAGAAATGGGCTTAACACATTGTACCCATGTGGGGATTCGAACCTGGGTCTTTAGTGTGACGAGCCAACGCTTTAACCATTAGGCTACCCCACCGCCCAAGGGTTTTATGAAACTTTTACCAATATTCCAGCAATATCACAATCGTTCGACACCAGAAATGTGGGCAATCCGGGTTTTAGGTGTAAATATACAGCATACTTAACAGGAAGCAGTTGAGTTCTTCATTAGCACGTGCTTTCCATGATTTTTTTTTTTTTCATGAAATTTTGTTTCACTGTAGACCAGGTTGTCTTTTATACACTGTACTGGAATAACATGAAGATTCAGAAAATGGAAAGGGAGATATTCAAAGGATAAAGAAACTTTTTAAAATTTGCATAAACATAATCTTTATGTATAGTGTAAATGCAGGTTTTGCTGTTGCTCTGAGAAATATTTTTCAGTTTCTAAAATCACCTATATAATACTCATGTCAGTCTCCCAGATGACACGTTATGATGATTAGGGACTGAAATATCAATGCTCATAATTGTACTAAATGTATTCATACAGCATAATATGTCTTGAAGATGGTCAAGGTTGACTTCATTCAGTCAGATGTAATGTTTGCTTACATTAAAGCGTGTGGCAGCTTTGAAATTTTAGAAACTTAACAAACCTTTATGATGTATAATACTTGGCCATAGATGAAGTAATAAAACCTGTTTACATGCATCAGTTGTGAAAGAAGAACTATTCAGAACTGCAGTCACTGCGGTCACTGAATTAAGCGTGGAATATTAATTGGAAAATTTGTTTCCGTAGTTTTGAACTCAACTACTTCCTTATAGAGCCAGCACACAATGATTTTTAAATGATTCTGAAAGTTCATTGTGTATAGTACAGCCTCTTTGTCCTCTCAAGTTAATGCATGTTGTTGAGGTGCTTGTCAGAGGCCTTAACAAGTCATTGGGTCTGGAGAAATTTGTCACTGTGGTGTCAAGTCATTACAAATCACTCACGCTTTTGGTTGAATTGATATTGTTTGCTGTGATGAGAGTGTATTCTTCTGAGGTAATGTAACCATGGGGTGAGTTAGAAAGTGAGTTTGGGTAGCCTAGTGGTTAAAGCATCTGCTCATCACGCATGAAGACCCGGGTTTGATTCCCTAAACGGGTACAATGTGTGATGCCCATTTCTGGTGTCCCCAGCCATGATATTGCTGGAATATTGCTACAAGTGGTGTAAAACCACTCACTCACTCTTACAGCAGGAATATTGAGTGCAGCATTAAAAATAAAACATAGCAAACTCCAAATGACTCCAGCATACTAAGTGTTGGTTGGACCTCAGTTCATTCCCTTTGATGCAGGACATCCTCTGTGGTGTAGTGGTTAGAGCGTCCGCCCAAAGAGCAGAAGGTCGTGGGTTCGATCCCTGGTCGCGTCATACCAAAAGACGTTAAAATGTGGTACTTTTTGGTCCCTGCCTGGCTGGCGCTCGGCATTTATGGGTACAACAAGGACTGGTTGGCTCGGAGTCAGTATACTGTGTCTGAGTGGGGTATTCATGCTTAANTGCAGCATGGTATCTCAGTGGGCTAACACTATAAAACCAGCTGAAGTCTTAGCTAGTACAAGCAGCTGCACATACACTTGCACATACACACACATGCACGTTGTCATATGAGCGAGATATTCTCAAGTACAACGTTAAACCCCATTTCACCTCACCCTTTGATGCTTTAACAACAAATATCATCATGCCAGCATCATTCAGTGTATGGTGTCCTGACCTTGACCTTGCTGTAGGGTCTGTGGTTTAACTGGGAGCATTCATGTGGCCTGTCTTACACATACCTTAGGAAATATGATATAGACTCCAGCAGTAAAAAGGAAAAATTAAGAAACAAATGTTTTGAAAATATTGTTTAGTTAGTGCTCAAGTCCTTAAGCTGTACATCCATAAGTGTGTGGCTCATGAGGATTGCTCCCAAGTGTGGCTCCAGAGGGTGTGTGTGTGTGTTGAGAAGCATTTGTTGCAAAGGGTGACTTAAAGGGAATGGTTCCAGAGGACCCGGATTCAGCTGTGATACAAGAGGTTGGCTGAAGTAACAGGGGTTATAGAGGTGTCTTCAGAGGGTGGTTAAAGTAGGGGGTTCCAGAGGGTTGATGTTAAGTGTAGCTGGCTTGACTGGTCAGCAGTGGCCCTGAGAGCGGTGTAGGGTGACCTAAGAAGCATTGGCCCCTGAGAGCGGTGTAAGGTGACCTAAGAAGCATTGGCCCCTGAGAGCGGTGTAAGGTGACCTAAGAAGCAGTGGCCCCTGAGAGCTAACAATGTTAATGTTTTATAGCACAACCTTTTCAGCGTTGTTAGATCTGTGATCTGATCTTGAAGAAAGGAAAGTACTCCATGCCTATACTAGAGGTTTTGTATGTTCTGATCAGGCACCTTGTCACCACGTGTTATCACACTGGAACTGTTGAAGCCCAGACGCTCTGCCTTTGAATCCAGACACCCTGCTTTAAAGTCCAGACACCCTACCTTCAAGTGTAGACACCTTGCTTTAGAGTCCAGGCACCCTGCTTCAAGTTCGGATACCCTGCCTTCAAGTCCAGACACCCTGCTTTCAAGTCCAGACACCGTACCTTCAAGTGTAAACACCCTGCTTTAGAGTCCAGGCACTGTGCTTCAAGTTTGGACACCCTGCCTTCAAGACCAGACACCCTGCTACAAGTCGATACATCATGCTTTAGAGTACAGACACCCTTCTTTCAAGTACAGACGCCCTGCCTTCAAGACCAGACCCCCTGCCTTCAAAACCAGAACCCCTGCCTTTAAAACCAGACCCCCTGCCTTCAAGACCAGACCCTTGCCTTCAAGTCCAGACCCCCTGCCTTCAAAACCATACCCCCTGCCTTCAAGACCAGACACTGCCATTAAGATTATTACCATGATAAAACATCATGAAGGAAAGGCTCTAAATCTAGCTCCAAAACGTATTACTAATCCCTCTCATGTGTTTCACTGTTGAATAACTATTAATGTCTTCCATTTTCATGCTTTTGTTCATTTGTAGGTAATGATCACGTTTTTATGTATTTATTTGATATACATGTATTTATGCTCACTCAGATGTATGACAAATTCCCTCAAAGGCAATAAAGAATTATCTTATCTCATCTTATCTTATGATGACTGTGTGGAAATGAATACTTGTCTTCTGCCCTATTGGAAGAATTTTGCTGTACAAGTTTAGATGACTTAGTGGATATCACAGTCAGCTGAATTCTCAGAAACCATGCTGTCAAAAATACAATGGAACAACGTCTTAATGAATTATGTTTCATAAAAAGATGTTTTTGATTATTGTATTTTTTGGACTGTGATCGATCTTCATGTGAAGGCTCTCGGGCAAGATCAGAAGCGTGAACCCTTTTGGAAAGTGCTTGTGCAAGAAGTTGCCTGCCACAGCCAAGCTAGTCATTTATTCATGTCCTCCCAGACATAGCGTGTGTTTGCTGGGTGTGTATTCGTGGGACGGAGACAATGTGGTGAGGATCAGATGCACCTCATCAGTAATGTAGGATGGGTATATGTGTGGGCCGAAATCTTCCATGGAGCGTTATGAGATTACAACGCTAAAACAAGAACAAATTATTTGATGTAATTGGAGTTTGACACGGTGTAATGTTGACTGTCGGGCAAGTAGTAGTTGAAATGACTATTTTTGTACCAGAAACGATTTGGATGTGGTAAGAAAAGATCAGAATCTCATTTTCTTAATAAGACAATATGTCTGGAAATTTCTGTGACTTTCTGCTTATAAGGCATTACCACTATTTTCTCTGTTAAGCCAAATTTGGTGGTTAGTTTGCCAAGATGTAAAGAATAATAATTTTAGAAAGTGTTAGTTTTGATTTGAAACTATGGACTTGAAATAGAATCATGAAGTACTGTCTTGATTGATCAATGATGATGGCTGCTTGTGAGTTTGTACTCTAGAAGTCATACTGGCAGTAAGGAGTATTACAGTATTCACAAAAATTACAAGTGCTCTTTTTAAGAAGTAATCCATTTTTCCAGCACTGAACATCATAACTGTGTTTTGATCACATGGTTACGATATTTCAGAATTCAACTTTGAGTGGTGAGGACTATAATTCCTGAAAATGTTTTTAAAAATGGAGCCATCAAAAAAGTTGAAATGAAATATACATGGAATATATTTTTGATAAATAACTCGATAGTTGTTAGATTGCAGTTTTATGTATAAAACAAGCAGAAACTAATCTGGTATTACTATTTCTGTCTGAAAGATGTAACATTTCTGTCTTCCTCCTATTACTGAATGCTGTGAACAATTCTGACCTTGTTTGGAAATACAAAGGAAATGGGCTGATCTATAGAAGTTGAACTGAGTGTTGTTTACTCTTTTAGAAATAGTCTAATGATTTCAACACCTGCTTTCAGGGACCTTCATGGTCCTCAACTGAATTATTTGCAGGGTCTTGTGATTTTGATGATCTGTCAATTTCAAGGGAGTAGTTCAACGGAACGGTAAATTAACAGAGATGTGAAAGCGCAGGAGTACTAACATGAGTCTGTATCTGGTACATGTTGTTTGTGGAGTGGGGCAGGACAACCCTTGGGAGGGGAGGGGAGTGGAGTGGGGCAGGACAACCC
>VKKT01000240.1:440748-451509 GCA_008038995.1 Haliotis laevigata
GGGGTATCAGTGTTAGGGTGTTGTACAGGGGTATCAGTGTTAGGGTGTTGTACAGGGGTATCGGTGTTAGGGTGTTGTACAGGGGTATCAGTGTTAGGGTGTTGTACAGGGGTATCACTGTCTTTTTATGGTGTCACACAGGGCTCTCTCATAGACCTGTCACACATAGGGGTGTCACACAGGGCTCTCTCATAGACCTGTCACACATGGGGATGTCACACAGGGCTCTGTCATAGACTTGTCACACATTGGGGTGGCACACAGCGCTCTCTCATAGACCTGTCACACATAGGGGTGTCACAGAGGGCTCTCTCATAGACCTGTCACACATTGGGGTGTCACACAGGGCTCTCTCATAGACCTGTCACACATGGGGGTGTCACACAGGGCTCTCTCATAGACCCGTCCCAAATGGGTGTGTCACAAAGCGCTCTCTCATAGACCTGTCACACATAGGGGCGTCACACAGGGCTCTCTCATAGACCCGTCACACATAGCGGCGTCACACAGGGCTCTCTCATAGATCTGTCACACACAGGGCTCTCTCATAGACCTGTCTCACATAGGGGTGTCACACAGGGCTCTCTCATAGACCTGTCACACATAGGGGTGTCACACAGGGCTCTCTCATAGACCTGTATGTTATCATACATTGGATTCCCTCGTAATCCTTAATGTGGACCTGTTCTTTGCTTGAATCAATTACACCTCACATCCAACCTCAAGCTCGGGGCCCAACTGAAAGTGGCCTTCTTGATGGTGAAAGAGAACTAGCTTTCAGGGTGACTGGCCATGGTTCACAGATAACGCGATAATGTTTTTTTCTAAAAAAAATCAAAAAATCTGATTACTGTAACACACAGTATAAGAACAAATGTTTTTGATTGGTGAGATTAGGGACTGAATGTATTGTGAGGTTGTCTGATGAGATTAGGGACTGAATGTATTGTGAGGTTGTCTGATGAGATTAGGGACTGAATGTATTGTGAGGTTGTCTGATGAGATTAGGGACTGAATGTATTGTGAGGTTGTCTTTACATTTGTATGTCTGTAATACTGTCTAACATAGTGAGGGGGGAAATTGACTATACTGTATAACGACACAGATATTTGATGTTTACTCAGGACTGACTATTGCTTTGTCAATAGAGATATCAAAATATATTGAAAAATCCTGCAATTGATTTCTGGGGGCTGAGTGGAATTCAGATCAATAGTTTATTGTGTCACTTTGGTTTGTTTAAGGCGAACTGTTCATATGACATCACACATAACATGCTTAATATGCTTGATTGCTTCCAAATCCATTTCTTTAAGTAGGGCAAAATCTTTCGTCTCTAGAAATCAGAATCTTGTTATTATCTGCTAGTGATGTTTATGTGAGCAGGTCGATTTTGAATTGACATTTCTTCCTTTTGAAAGATACTTCAGTTAGAAAGGTTTGCCATTCAGTCCAATAAGAAGTTTAAGACCTCCAGGCATTCAATATCTTCATCTATTTGCAATACTTCAAATCAATCCAAATGTATTTCTCCTCTTTGTCTTGTTGAGAATTGAATTTCCCCTCCTTCCTCTCAATTACATCCCAGAGACTTTCATTCCTGGAAAAGAAATGGCCGACACTGTACGAGCATGTGGAAATGGAAGGACCATGCCACGTCATGCCACTCGTGACTCCGAACATCAAAGTTCACAAAGCCCGTCTATTTTGGTTTTAGAAAAACTTTATTAAGCAATTGAAACTTTGGTTCTTATGCTCGTGGCATTTATTGAGAATTTAATTGTCGGTTTATTTGGATATCTCTCCCAGCCAGTTAATCATACCGAGGCAATGTATGGCTGTGTACTTAGACTATACACAGGGGTAGCGGGCTTGTTTGATTTACACTTGGGAACCCCGCAGGGTTTATTCTGTCAATACTGACACAAATGATGGTGCTCAATGAAACTTCCCATTCAGGGCAATTGAATTACTTTTTCATTAATATTCGTAATCAGTTTTGATGATTTTTTACTTTTCCTTTGCCCATTGATAGCCAGTGTTTGAGGTGGTGTCACTGTTAGTGCCTGTGTTGATGACAGGATCCACAATTATTGATAATTCTATGTTCCCCCATTTTGAAGAAACTGTTATTAATGTTTTGGTATTCTACATTGATGAAAGATAGGATTATTGATTACAATTACTGATAATTTACATTTTTGCTTTTTGAATAAATGTTGATTTTGATGGTTTAGCTTCAATCTTATTACGTGCATTTGATAAACCTCTCAGACTAGACAAGAAGCATCAGAAATGAACCGGGATTAGCAGTAACATGGGACAGCCTCATTGCTTTGGTTTCTTTTTAAAAACACAGAAAAAGGGCTATACTAGTCTGTCGTACAGACCCTGAAGCAAATATATCCAAGAAAGCCCACGCAAGTCTAGAAAATGTGGCAAGTTTGTGAAAATGAAGAAAGTCTCAGGGCTCCTGTTCATTATATTATATTTTTTTTTACTATGAACTTTTTTCAGTAAATTATGTTCATTTCAGAGACTAGTTGTTAGTCTAGGGCTATASCTGAGTCACAGGAGAGATGCGTTGCAGTTATTGGAATTTAGGGACCTTCTAAATATGTAATGTCTTAACATTAGGGTTTCAAAATGTTTAGGGACTCCATTGGTTAGATTTAACTTTTTATTTGCAGATGGTGTCAAAAACATGAAAATGTCCAAAAATGGTATTGAAAAAGTGGAACCGTCCAAACTATTTCTCTAACACAGCTAAAGTTGTTGACCTGAAGCAGCCTTTTCCTTCTCTGTGTGAGATTGGCAGATGACAGTGGAATTGCTATTTCAGTTGGTGGAAGTGTCAGGGCTGTGTGTTTGTGTTTGGGAACTGTGTGCCAGCGACAAACAGCCACTGTGACAGTAATGGAGGCTGACATTTGAGAGAGGGGTTACGTTACCTTGTAGAGCTCTAAACACTGACAAACACACTTGTCTGAATAACACAAATGTTTAAACGTTCTTTTCAAATGTTAAATTTACAAAAAGTGTTCCAGCGTTGAAAGTGATACCCTGTGAAAAAACGTCCTGTCAGACTGATAGTCGAAAAAAATGAAAAGTGTTCCTTCAGATTTATTTTTCTTCAAAGATTTCCAATTTTATAGTCTGAGAGAGCTTTAGACATTAACCTAGCTAGATTCTAAAGATGACACAACTTGTTGGCCTGGGAGTGTTTTTGGCATATAACACTGACATCTTCAATATGTTTTTCAATGAAACCTTGGACTGATACAAAAATCTTAATGTGATGATCCGTCAGTGCAGATCTGTGACAGATGTAAAGAAACATTAATTATGTTATCCCAAAATCCAATCTTATCCCTTTTGATAAATGAATGAATAATTATGATGAATTTGTTTAATCCATATTAATTGTCCCTTCCTCTCTCACTCCCGTGCCCATACGCTGCTCCCCCTACCCCCTGCCCACCTAAACACTCACTGACTCACCGACTGACTCACCAGATCACTCACTCACTCTGCACAAAATATGCCTGACACTAACTGACCGTCCTTGTTTTCCAGAATCTGACCGCCCAGCAGGGCACTGCTGTAGAGAGTCTCCGGGCCCAGCTTGCCGAGGCCAACGAGAAGATCAACAAGCTGTCTGCAGACATGTCGGACAGGAAGACAGGATACCGCCACAACCAACTGGAGGAGCTTCGCAACCTGCAGGAGAACATCAGCCGTGAGAAGGCGGAGTGGGAGAAGGAGAAGAGTCGCGAGGAGAGGTTCCTGGAACAGAGGAGAGAGCAGCTGGAGGACGAAAGGAGGAGGCTGGAGAAGAAAGAGGTACACCATGATGAGAGGCATATTTAGAAGTTTGGACATATAATATTGAACAAACTTTATGGATAACAACTTCTTTATTTCGTGAGATGTTTCAATGTAGATTCTTGTACTGTTGATGCTTGACAACGGTACAACAATCTGTATCGAAATGTTGCACTCACAACATACAGAAGTTATTACCCATAAAGTTTGTTCAATATTTTACACCATGATGATCAATAGCTGGACATTCTGTTCAGGTCATAGTAGACATAGACAGGTCATAGTAGACATAGACAGGTCGTCATGGCAGACATAGCCAGGTCATGGCAGACATAGCCAGGTCATAGTAGACATAGAAAGGTCATAGTAGACATAGACAGGTCATAGCAGACGTAGCCAAATATATATTTCTAATGCAGAGGGCAAATATCTTGGTTGTTTTGAAAATATGATATGTGTTTAGAAAATTTGAGTAAAAATATTTTGTCTTCATGTTCTGCAAAACAAAAATGCAGTGTTATCAGGATGTTCTGGATTTTCCTGAAAATGTGTGTTGGGTCCCCAAAATTGTTTTGCCCATCCTCCCAGGAAAATAGATGTAGATCTTGGTCTAGTGACTGCAATAATAAGTAATACAGCTAATTCAATTGTCTGATGTCAGCTAACTATATATTCCCAAATTCAATTAAATTCCAATAAAAGTTATTAAAATGTTGTTTTGCAAAGTTCTGTCGTACTCTCACTTTCAGTAAAATGGATAAAGAGGAACGTTATAACCAGCAATTTCATCTCAGAAACTTATGCTATATATTGGATTACACTTTCTCAGTGAAATAGATTCTAGAAATTTCGTGAGTTGAGTCCCATCCTGGATTTGAACCCAAATTCTCAGAGTCAGTCGACTAATTACCAGCACACAAAGTCATTGTATATTTAATTTCATCTAAAATATCAAGTTCTACTTCCATTGTATGCAGGCTGACATTCGTGCTAAGAAGGATGAACTCCAACGTCAGCGTGAGACTTTGCAGCGACAAATAGACCTGATGAGGGAACAGAACATCAATATCCCCTCCCCCTTTTTCTCCTCTCCGACAGAGGGGGTAACCAGCCCGTCAAGCGATCGAGAAAGCAGCCCTCAACAGGCTTCAGCAGCTGACAAACAACGAGAACTTGCCCACCGCAGGTCGGCATCGGCGGAGTTCTTTAACCCTCCACAAGATTTTGATCCGGTTACTCATCAACGGGAGTCCAGTCAACCAGTTGACCTCTCAAGCAGCAACTCCAGCAATAACCGACAACCTCGTCTGTCTGTCGGCAACCTGCACAACGTCAACGCACCAGCAGCAGCAAAGCAAAACCTACCAATGCATCTTCTAAGTGCTAAGAATGAACAAAAGACGCAAGGAGTGAAAGTCCAGCAGTTGCCTTTGAAGCTCTCAGCGAGTGGAAGTCAAATTGGATCATCAATACCTCCTCCCAACAATCAGCAACAGCATCAACAAGAGCATCAACAACGTCAGCAGCAGCAGCAACAGCAAACTCACAGAGTATCCAGCACAGGTTCACTCAGCTCTGTAGCATCTGGTGCTGCCCAAAATCCAAACAACATGTCTGGAACACAGGCCCAGTCCCGCTCAGGTTCAAGTCACCGGCGCTCGTCGCCTCCCCGCACAGCTCCCCAAGGACTCTCCAGTCTGATGAAACTGGCAGAGCCCAATTCAGGAGGCAAACGTCGAAGCCCTTCTCAGGCAGCTCCCGGTCAACAACAGTCACCCCCAAACTCACAGAGGAACCCCTCCGGACCACAGAAACCAAGCAAGCCTGGTGATGTCTACTACTTCTAATTCTCAGGTAAGGATCTCCTCTGTCTTCAGCTGTAAACAATCAGTTAGGACATGAAATCAGCTCCTCATTTAACGATCATAGCAAGGTGGATTTACCATAGTTTATCCCATTTTACATGTTGTAAGGAGAGATTGAAACATTACCTTTTCAAACAGCAGATTTAATTAATTCCATATGTGTGAATGGTATTCTGTGTTAGGGGCCAAGAGATTGAAGGGTTAGTTTGACTACCCCACTTGGTGGAACTCTACGAGTACATTTCGGGTGTCATCTCTTATGGTTGGAATGTGGTAAAATCTGAATGAGTCAAGCATTAAAATTTTTTCTATATATCTTCAAAGACAGACATTGTACAGAAAGAGGACTATTTACTAATGAGTAAGATGTGTTTCAGTGCATAGGTATCACTGCATGATGCATATATAACATGTAATTCTTTCACTGCACGAGTAATTGCTGAGTGTGTCCATTGCAATAATCATATGAAATGGTGTTAATAATAACATGAAGCTGTTCAATTTGGCTAACATGTTTTGCTATTTGTTTCAGGACTCTTTTGCCCTGTGATGTGGAGTACCGCCTCTGTGATGGTGTAGACAGAGGCAGGCTAGACCATCAGATCCAGGCTAACAGGAGGCTGTGAGATAGCATCACTTACTGCAACACGCACAAATCGCTGTGTACGTTCGTGTAGGGAGGGTCTGTCACGACCATGTTTGTTGTGTAGTTTTCGTTTACCGTATATTTATATTACCATGGACATCTATAAAGGAAGAGGAAGTGCCTCCTGAGGTGGGATCTGTGGATTTCTGGGCGTTACACTGAGGCAAACGTCGGATCTGGCTGGGCGTTACAGAGTGGCAGACGTAGGTTCTGCCTGAGCGTTGCAGTGCGGCAGACGTCGGCAGCCTTTGCTGCGCTGAAGTTAATGGAGGATTGCGCTGATCAGGCTGCCAAGAGCTGTTCCGGTAAACATGTCACTCCATCAGTTCGGTTTAAGGATATTGAGGTTCAAGGATGTCGAGGTTCAAGGATGTCGAGGTTCAAGGAAGTCGGCAAATACAGAACCTGTCAAATGGTGTTGATGTGATGGTGGATGTGGCTGCAGAACTGGCAGCAATGATTCTGTGCATAGGGGTGAACCTTGATTTGACTTACAGAGAAACCACATGATGGTATCTCACCTACTTGACTTACCTCCCTTTGATAGGGACAAAGGTGTCTGACCCCAGGTGTCACACGTGGTGACCTGGGTCGGCATCATACTTTTGATGCCTATACAGGCGTCAACCATGACATTGTGGGCACTTGGTGCCTGTGACTAAGCTACCGGATTGGACAAGGATCTCAGAGTCTGAATCCAGGAGGATGATCAGACTGAGGATTCTGAGCTGCCCATCCCAGCCCACCGCTAAATGTTCAGGTGGATGGGAAGATGGGAGGGCAGAGCACGGATGTGTAACAGGTGGCGTTAGCCATTGTCAGTTACTGTACAGTCACCGAAAATGTGCTAGGGAATTTTATACACCTTATTTTATTATCGTATAATCAAAACAAACCTATTTTAGTTTACAAACATATGCTTATGTCTCGTAGAGTTTCTATTATTATTCACGATGATATTGCCTTTAAATATTACAAGGCAATTGTACAGGAATAATTGTAGCTTAATGAACAAACAAGCCCAGTAATGGATGGACGACTGAAAGAAGAGATCTTTGGAGATGTGGAGTCACATTTATAATTATTTTATTACTATCGTCTTGGGATGAGAGTCATTGTACAAAAGCAATGCAATTTTTATGAACAAGTTTGCTATAACCAGCAGTGCAATATACCATGGTCAACCTATGGATTTCCTGTGGTTAACCTGTGGATTTCCTGTGGTTTACCTGTGGATTTCATTTGGTTTACCTGTAGTTTACCTGATACAGTGTCTCTTGTGACTGTGACAGAGATAGTCTTGTTAGGATACAGTTTTCGATGAAAGAATCATATTTGTGTTTCTGGATGTGCCTTGAAATGATCAGGAACTTTTCCAATTTTTATGAATGCGACTACCATAGGCAGTTGATTTTGTTGAAAGGGCATTTCTGTGTGGGCATCTGAAGGAAGACAACTAATATTATTTGTTATGTGCAAACTCCTCAGTTGTTTGGATTTTTCTTAATGCATGTTAAAAGTATTTAACCTAGGAGTTTTAGATTGACTTTGAGACTGAGGGGACATGAACACAACACTATAGGGTTTAAAAGGACTATTGACACATATCACAGTGGATATGCAAATATGTATGGTATGTCGATTTCCCATCATAATGACAAGAATTATTTTTTCATGATTGAAAGATAAATACCTTTAGCACTTGATGACATAGCAGAGAACATATCATTCTATTGCTCTGACAGTTTTCTAGCATTAGTAATGGACATGTGTGTTTTGTTTATTGGACTACTTACAATTTGAAGCTAAACAAGAGTGTTTAGTGCATTCACCTTGTAAACACGCACTTCTCGGCTTGGACACGACCCCACAACTATGAGACACATATGCATTATGATGATGGACGGATTATCAAATCTCATTGAAGGTATTCGAAACATTTTCCCAATCTTGACTTTTCGCAAATGGCTCTTTGAGAGAGACTTTTATAGCAACTATCAAGTGAATTCCTTCATTTTAACATTCCTTGTTTTTTTCTCTCGAAAATAAATCTTTATTTTTTGACAAATGCAAATTATTAGGTTTTTGGCCTCAGCGCAAGCAAGCAGTGTTTTGTGTTGATCAAATTGTGATCAGCGACTTTTCTCATGTAGTTTGTCTTCCCATGTTCACTATGCCCTCCACTACAGCCTCATGGTAGCCAAAACTGTGATGCATTGTGGGCTGCTACTGTGTACTACATGTCTCCAACTTTTACAGCTCTGCTTCCGAGTAGCCCAGTCCTAGCTACGTGCGTCCTACTGTGTATTCCCTGTGGTTGTACAAGGCACGGAATCACTGCTTCAGTCTGCTTGTATGACCTGTGTAGTTTGTCATAGATGTTCCAATTAAGTATTGCTCTTGTGGTGACGCAAGACATGGAATTACTGCTTGTATGACATTTAAAGACTGGTTCTAGATGTTCCTGCTTTGTATTTCCCATGTTGTCTTACAGGGCATGGAATAACTAGACTTACAGCATCCATTTCAATTTTCAATTAAGACAGAACACTTGTCAAACGTAAAAAGCTTAGAATTCAAATTTTGTACTTAAATCTGAAATGTATGATATTAATGGACATATATTTTAGATTAAAGTCTGTGCAGAACAAATGAGCAAGCAGTCTACCATATTTGAGAATGTAACAAGTGGCATTATTGTGTAGAACTGGTATATAATGTATCAGACTGGTGCGATATTTTGAAACCATGAACTGCGCCTATGTACCAGCACTGTATTATACACAGTAAATGCACATGTTTTAGTCTGCTGCTGTTTAGCCTTGTACAACAGCTACCTTTGTTATGTGTAAAGGTGTTGCACAAGGAAGCATTTTACCTCCTTGTCTTTTAATGGTGCCTTCTATTGTTAGACCCAATTTCTGTTATTCAATACCCTTCCACTCGTTATCATGTTACTATTGAAGAGATACTTTTAAAATGTTACTGACATTTTATTGAGCCTGTAGAAGCCTTGTTAGCTGTTTCATCAATAGATGCATTTACCTTGCATTATGTGCACTATGGGCGCTGGTTTTTAAGTTATTGTTTTGAAGCATGCTTATGTTGCTTTCTCAAATTGTATAGCTGATTAAGCATTTTGTGATACACCAGTGTAGCTACACCCAACACTTTGTCTTTTTAAAATATATTTTTTAAGAAAAAAATACATTTGTGGGTCAGATTTCTAAGAGCAATTATTGTATAATTGCATATAACATTGTAATTTTTGTAATTTAATTCACAAAAAAAAACAAAAAAAATATTGTAACTTATCATGTAGTTAATTGGGATGGAAACTTATATGAAATGATTGTTTTCGACATTGTTACAAAATGGAAAAAATTCCATGCAAAAATAATTACTATCATCCATTTGTAATAAAATGATCAAATGGCAGATGTGTGTTTGTTGTGTCAAGTCGACGTCTTATCTCAGATGTGGTAATTATTATTGTTATTTTTCACAATATTAACTGAACTCAGATATTGCGGATGTGACGTTAAATGTTAACTCACTCACTCAACTGAACTCTGTTGACATCATCACATTGGATTGTGTTCATGTTTCATACTTTAATGTATGACTGAACTCAAAGGGATATATGCTGATCCCACAATATTTCCAAATCATAGACAGATGCAGAATGTGAAACCAGACTGAAATTGGACACATTGCATGAAAACGTCCATGTTTGACTAACTTGATATTTGACACCTGAAGTGAAAAAACCCAACACATTATCGCTTGTACAGTTACTACTGCATACAGCTCATTTGGATAACATTGACATTACATAACAGGCAAGATCTGAAGGGTACACCGAAGACCTGCTGGAATGTGCAGGTTTCTGTCAGGGTAACAACAGGCTGGTGGCGAGACTGACGACCTGTGCAAGACTCTACAATGTCGATTTTTCAGATTCTGTACATCGATACGACCATCAAATGTAATAGATATGATATCAATAACATAATATCAATAACATTTTGAGGTTGTGAGATTGGCGTTATCCACCGTCATAATATTTGACTCATGATTTGCAGTTCTGGTTTACTTTATACATACCTCAGCAGAAAACATATTTTTGGAAAAAACTATAGTGACTTTTCGAAGCTATTTGAAATTGGGTAATAATTTTTAATGCTAGCATTACTTGTCACGTGTTAAATTTGGGATTACACTTTCTCATTTAAGTACAGATTCTAGTACACCCACACTCTCAGGGTCAGGCGACCGCCTCCGTGGTGTAGTGGTTAGAGCGGAGGTCGCGGGTTCGAACCCCGACTGCGTCATACCAAAAGACGTTAAAATATGGTACTTGTAGGTCCCTGTCTGGCGCTCGGCATTAATGGGTACAACAAGGACTGGTCGGCTCGGAGTCA
>VKKT01000241.1:72933-97318 GCA_008038995.1 Haliotis laevigata
CGGATACAGCAACAACAGTGAACTCCATTACAGCAACGTTGGGCTCCAGTACACCAACACAAGTCCCGGATACAGCAACAATGCTGAACTCCATGACAGCAACATTGGGCTCCAGTACACCAACACAAGTCGTGGATTCAGCAACAATGCTGAACTCCAATACAGCAACGTTGGGCACCAGTACACCAACACAAGTCCCGGATTCAGCAACAATGCTGAACTCCATTACATCAACGTTGGGCACCAGTACACCAACACAAGTCCCGGATTCAGCAACAATGCTGAACTCCAATACTGCAATGTTGGGCTCCAATATACCAACACAAGTCCCCAATGCTGCTACAGCAAGATCAGAGCCAAATGTCAGCAGTGGACCAGACATCAGTGAGAATTCTTCCATGGTGTCCTGTAGTTCAGCTCCTGTCCAGCCCACTGACAGCAGGTGTTCAACTCCATGTCAGGATGAGCAATCTCTCCCAGGGAACCATCAGTCTTCTCCACTATTGACCGATTCTGACAGTGGAGTAATAACGAAAGACAAACAATCTAAAGACCCAGATGAAACAATTCCTGAACAGAAGTCTGTTACTGATCTGTTTGTTAATGATAATAAATCTACAGTTCAACAAATAAATGAAAACCAGGTAATGAGCAAGAAGGACTTGCCCCCCTGTGATGCATCATCCACTTCATCCTCAACTGCTGCTATTGGGGGGACCTCCTCCACCGTGTCATCTGCTGCCGTTCAGTTCGGACTGACCCCATCTGTTTCTGTTAAGAGTGACAACTCTCAAAGTCTATTTACATTTGGTGATGTTTCGGCCATGTCCAGAAATACAGGTTTTAATTTTACCCCTGTTAATGTTTCGGCAAAACCTGAATTTGCACATGCCAATTTCGAAAAGTTCACCTTTCCATCTAATGTAAGGAAAGCAACAGAAATGCAACCCGAATCTCTGTTTGGTGGTTTTGCTGTTTCAAGGGAGACAGGCTTTCAGTTTGGATCACCAACTTCTTCAGTGAGCACCAAGTTAACATTTGGATTTAATTCACTAACTGACACCATTGCTACAGCATCAACAGCATTTAGTGGCTTTGGATGTGATGATCCATGTTCTGAAAACAGGACAGGTTTCAGTCGTGTTAATGTTTCTAAACCTAATCTACCTGATGCTCCAACCAGTATCCCTAAAACCTCTGATGTACAGAACAGGGATGCCAGATAAGATGCAGGTGATCATTGCTTCTTCATGGGAAACACCTTCAAACTTGTGTGACGTCAGGTTTAAATTTCCTTCACCGGCTGGCATCGATGATAGTCACCAGAACATGCATCCAGTGATGTCGCAGTTACAAGTCAAGTCACATCAGTCTCTTCACCACCACATACCACATAGGGAGGATTGTGGAGATTCAAGATGATAGGCAGTTAATTTCCGAACAGCTTCAAATGTATACTGTCAGAATAGAGTTTAAAGTATATCAGATGTTTTCATGTCACATGTAATAAGTTCATTTGAAGACTTGCGCAAGAATACATCCAAGTGAACAAGAGTGATGGAAGATAGTGGTGTGACGAATCATCGATACACATTGATGCATCGAGCCATGGGCCCCCGATACAGTAAATTGATACACACTTTTACATTGTCACACATCCCGGGGGCGGTGGGGTAGCCTAGTGGTTAAAGCGCTGGCTCGTCACGCCAAAGACGCGGGTTCGAATCCCCACATGGGTACAATGTGTGAAGCCCATTTCTGGTGTTCCCCGACGTGATGTTGCTGGAATATTGCTAAAAGCGTCGTAAAACCAAACTCAGTAAGTCAGTCAGTCATACATCCCGATACAATACTTCAAATGGGCCACAATACATCGATGTTTTACTTTGAATATTTTCGAATCGCGATATCTGTCATGCAAGGCTTACTTTTGTCTGATGATTAAAATATATGCAAACTTATTTTCCCTTCATAAGTTTCTCGGAAATTCTTGCGTCAGGAACTATGTCAAACATAGCACTAGCATTTTATTAATATTCACAAAGTCCACGTATAAACTTAATTTTATCATTTCCGAATTAACATTGAAATATGCTGGCGGAATTTGACGAAATACTTTAAAATGGTTTTGTTTTGATCTTAAGGTGTTTTATAGTTGTGTTAGAATTAAAGATTTTAGTATCATGATACGTATCACCACCCTTATATCGGGATTCGTATCGTATCGCAGCTTCAGTGCACAATACTTTGGTAATATATCTTTGTGACTAAAATTTTAGTATCGTGATGTATCATATCGCAGGTTGTATGCCAATACCAGCACCAATGGAATAGGGAACAAGTGACACCATTGCGTAATAACAAACAAGACATAAGAAAGTAGTAATAACATTTATTGCTTTAAATTCTGCAAGTTTCACCATTTCTTGGTGGCATTTTAAGTAAACTTGTATGGCACTAGAACAAATCATGAGCAAAAATAATTGTGCTGGCCATCTTTGTTTACAGCTAAGGGTAGTCAGAAAATATTGATCAATCAGCAGTTAGTTCAAAACTTGATTTTCTACAAGCGATTCTTCTGGAAACCAGTGGATGATAAATTACATTAACATGAGGATCTTAATTCTTAATGTGATATAAAATAAGGTTTATGATGGTACTACTTTCTTACTGTGTATTCTGGAAACAGGAACTTGAACGTGAGTGATCAAAACAATGAGTTATGTTGCATTGTGTTCTTATAGCAGCAAGAACTGTTGACAACAGTTGTTAGTGTGTTTTGACAGATTTTCTCAGAAACCGTTACAGATAGGGAAACCAAATTTGATGTGTGTTTTCAGGACATGAATGCCTTGATGGAGTTCGAAAATATAAACCGTGTTACAATAATTTACAGAGTTAAGGCCCTTGTGATGCGTTTCTTGACTTAGTGCACGGTATCCCCAATGGGGACAGATTTTCTCAATAAACTTTATAGATAGGGAAACCGAATGAGGTATGTGTTTTCAGGACATGAAAGTCATGGTGGAGTTTAAAAACCAGGAACTAAATAGGAACAGAACACTGGCAGGAGATATTGATGACCATGTCTTGTTGAAACCTGCATTAAAACCAACTCACTGACTCAAGACGAGAGTTGTTATATATGATGTCACACTTATCAGCTTAAATCTTCAGACAACTGAAATGTTATTGTAGACAGTCCATAGAATTTTATGTGTTAATATCCTACAGAAAAGCTGTGTTTAATGCATGTTGTAAAAACTGGGGAAACGCTATTTTGCGGAAGAGTTGTTAGCATCATTAATATCATGTTATCACTGTAGGTATGGTTTGACATCATTTACAGTTGTTAGATTGTTTCAATCATTACACTTTTGTTTGAATGCAGGGGTTCAAAAATCCCATCGCCCAACGCCCGGGACAAGTCAGTTTTCATTTCGGGTGATCAAATAATGGCATCTTACTTGCCGTGGGCCACTAGATCATTTCTGCTTACTGGTTCAAACTGCAAATAAACTTGGATTTCATTTCATATCTGCTGAAAATGTAACTATTAAAGTTTGACACGATATGAGAACGAAATGAAGTAATTTTTGCAATGATAATTAACTAGTGTTATCTTCCTTTGCTATTTATCACTTCTCGATAAACATTAACATCAAATACCATGTTGATTTATTCTTTCATAATTACACCATCATGATTATGTCATAAAAATCAGGGCAAGTGGAAAATAAGTCGGGACATGTTACTTTCTTAGTCACTTGCCCTGTGGCAAGTGACTTTAACAAATATTAAAAAATTTGAACCCCTGGAAAGCACATGTGAACAGATTAGCTTAGCTATGATATGTATTGAAGCACATCAACATGTATCAAGGTTGTACATAGCTGCGATATTCACAGTTCCATTCTGAAATGAGGAGAGTTTATCTATTATTCAAGCTTTTTTAGAGCATGTCCGAAAATATTAGTTAAGCATGTTTCTGTCCAAGGTTTCTTCTCCATTACTTTATCACTATAAAAGGCGAGTTAAGGGTTAGAACCTATGAATGCCGCCCATGGTGTCTAATCATTTAAATGTTTTAACATTGTTTTTATAACCATATTTAAACAGATGTTCAAGAACTCTATGCTTAACTGTGAGAACACTGTATGTCACCCCTCCATGATATTTTAATATATTCCCAGTTCTTTTACATCTCTCTCTTTGGCAACTTGGGATGTTAAGTTGCACCCATTCAATCGCATTTATCAATCATCACAATATTATTTGTCCATGTTGATGGGCCTATTATTAGCAGTCATAGCTGTGATAAAGTAAAGAGTAATTTCAATGAAGAGCTACCAAATCACAGAATGTCATCCTGAAAAAAAATCTAGAGACAAAGGAGCCATGGTTTAAGAATGAATGAACTACTGCCTGAATCCCAGAGATAAAGTGATAAAATTCAGAAAGTCAACAACTCATGTGAAATAACTTGATGTGAAGAGAATGTGGGGGATCAAATTCCAGATCTGTGATTGGCTGCTCTGTGGTAATGGCCCATCGTCAAAATAATATGACAGATTACTCTCCTCTTTGTAATTTATTGATGAGTGAGTTTGGTTCTACACCGCTTTTAGCAATATCATGGTGGGGGACACCAGAAATGGGCTTCTCACATTGTACCCATGTGGGGAATCAAACCCGGGTCTTGGGCGTGACAGGTGAATGCTATAACCACAAGGCTACCCCATACTGATAAGTAGTTTTGCTTTGATGGAACTCACATTTCTGTGAAAGGTGTACAGTTTTATGATCTTTCATGTTCTTAGATATAGCATAGTTGTCAGTATCCTTATTGCCTTGATAATCCACAGGTATGACGGCACCATTTTTATGGAGGGTCACACCTGATAAGACATGACAAATGACTTGTGTAATATATTAATGTTTCGCTTTGATCATGAGAATAGATAAAATATATGTCACTTCAATGCTGAAACAGTGTGACTTTCAGGTTGTAAGAAACACATTACTACACTCATGCCTCACTGAAGCTTGATAGATACATTTGTAACCTTTGGAATAATGATGACGGTATATTACCCTATTTTCTACTTGGGGGTCGCCCTACTCAGTGCACTAAGGACCTCGACTATGAAACATGGGCAATGTGCATAAGCCGAATATGCAGAACTATTACCTTGTGGAAACGATATTTTTATGAATGTGTATAATTTCTGACATGTGTAAATACCATACACATAATACCATATGTGTATATCCATATAATGCCATATTGATTTACTTGTGTAATGTACCTGTAAACCTTGTATTTATCTTCATATGCTATGGAGGAAATAAAGTACATAAAGTACATCTCTCATTACTACACTCCTGCCTCACTGAAGCTTGATAGATACATTGTAGCAACTTGTAATAAATATATTGTCTGACAGGTACCCGTAGAGTGCTCCCTATCTACTTCATGTGATCTCTTCTCTATAGCAGCTGGAGTAATCTTCAGGTTTTGCTGCACTGTGATATGCCTCTAGATTGTCAAGAACAGTGTCATCGATCATGAATATAACTGGATAAGGAGATCACTTCCCTTTCAGAAGGATAGAATCTTTTCTGTCATTTAAGGAATCCTTGTTTGTTTTCGGTTATCCAAGGTATATCTCTTGTTTCAAAATATATAATAAAGATGTTGGCATCTGTCAATCTGTTGTTGACTTTATTGGTGTCAGTGAGTTGTGTGCTGGCGATTAGGTGCCTGACTCTCAGGCTGTGGGTTCGAATCCTGAATGAGACTCAACCAAACAAAGTTCTAGAATCCGTACTTTATTAAGAAAGTGTAATCCCAGATATAATGTGTTACATGGATGTGAGTATTAATTATTACCCATGTGGTCAACGTATGGGTAGTTGCATACTAATCTCATACGTCACACGAGTGTCGTATCGCGTTGACCTGTGTCGTAACGACATTCTAACGAGATTCTAACGATATGATTGGATAACCGATGACCTCTCAAGTAGGTCCCGTTCTGATGTAACTATTTTTTCATTCATAACATACATGTGAATTCATTCTTTCTGCAACTTATATGCATTGTGGGAATGTAAACATTGCGAACCTTGCCATGTCGCTGTTTAATTGTGAGTCGAACTGAGACATTATATCTGTCGAAAAACAAATGCAATTTTTCCACCAGTGATGTTAGCCGAGTGAAGCAACTGCTAACCAAGAAACTCTTGACCTTCCTATGGTATCTGACCGAGCTTTCGTTCGGTCAGATACCATAGGAAGGACACTCGTTTCGTATAATTCGTATGTAATGAGACCTCGTGCAGTATTCTCTATGTATGACCACAAGAAGGTTGTTATCCTGCTGGTGCTTGTCATAAAACAAGGACCAATCAGATCTCAGTCAGTGTACTAAGTATGCTCTGGATAGCCATGCTAAACTGCAGCATGGTATCTCCATGTGCTAGCAACATAGCACCAGCTTGAGTTTGGACTAGTGCTAGCACTCACATGAGTGAGGAGCCAAAATTCAATGTTGTCTCCCTTGGTTGTGTCAGGATCTGCTATTCATGGATCAAGTTCCATATTGGCCCCTATTGACAACAGTTCATACAAGTGCTTGCCAGACTATACAGGACCAACAGTATGTGGCATCTGCCTTGACTACTACACTGAGACACTTTGTGATGTCCTGTTCAAACTGGCTTAACACAAAACTTATTCTCACGTAAAAGATGATACATTAATTGTACAGTTTGTTTAGAAGATTCATTTGCACAAAAAGCTGCTTGTTATATGTCCAGTCAGAAGTTGATTTTCAGTATATTTGGAAGGATATGTCTAAAACTGAACAAAATGCAAGTTTCAATATGTTGGTATTAATGTGGATTAATATGTTTAGGTATTACTTTTACAAAATCTGTAAAAACCTTATTGTCCCTTTTCACCTCAACTAAATGACAGTCCATTTGGATGTTCAGTATCTGAAACATATCCCCACTATGTACGCCCAGCAATGTGGATTTAGAAATATTTTGCTCAAATTATATATTTTGAAATCAAATCCCTCCAAAGCTAAAAAACTAGTACTTCTGTGAAGTAAAAATACTGAAAATAGGCCACATAAATTAATTATTAAATTATATCACTCTTACTTCTTGCCTCACCACCAAACACCCCACTGACATATTTTGATTTTCACCAAGAACGTACTGAGGAAATTGCTGCATGTATTTCTTCTGACTTTGTTTTATAAAATGCACCTATACAATATCTTTCCTTATGTTATGACAGAAAGCTAATACACAGTGTGTGTTTGCCATTGTTGAATCGGGGCACAGCTGTCGGAGTCTGCTGAGGTAATGGAACTTGCTTGTAGAGTAATGTCCCTTGGGCATGTCAGCTCGACCGATGGTGACAACTTGACTGAGTTTGGCTTTACACCACTTTTAGCAATATTCCAGCAACATCACGGCAGGGGACACCAGAAATGGGCTTCACACATTGTACCCATGTGGGGATTTGAACCTGGGTCTTCGGCGTGACGAGCCAACGCTTTAACCACTAGACTACCCCGGTGACAACTTGAAAGCACGACAGAACAAAACAATAGAAATATAAATTACTATAGATTTTATTACAAATAATTTCAATGTTATAAATAGGAAGGTGCATTGAGAGAACAATTTGCAGTATAAATATTACAATACTTACAAAATATCAATCATGTAATTACAATATAAACCTATAGAACTACATGAAAACTCTACCCCAGTACATAGTATTCACTTCCAAATACATAGTCACACATGAATGCTGATCCAGAATGTCAAATTGTATCAGTGTAACAAATACCAAGTAATCATAATCATATCAAAACATTTAGTTAGTACAGCATTAGAACAAACAGGATATTAAAAATACAGTATTAATAATTGATATATTCTCACTTGAGACAGATGTAAGTAGTAAAGGTAATAAACTGATATTTGGGTTAAAAGTGTACATGGTAAATAGGTACAATTTCATATGTATTCATAAATATTTACTCCATAGTGACTTCTAAAAAGCGGATATTAACAGCAGCATTTCTCAACAACCTTTCACCAAGGGCAGATAACTCTTGCAGCACTAAGATCCAAAAAGCAAAAGTAAGACAGAAGAATGAAAGGTCGAAAAAGGATCTGAAACTTGGCCCATAATAAATTATCTGACCATCACACAAAGCAGTTTCTGTTTACAAAAAAAACATCTAGCAGAGCTCTAGAAGCAGGATATAAACATGCAGGATGGCTAAAAGGATTTTGGCGAAAGAGATCTTAAGGCTTTTGAGGAACGGAGGATAGAGCGTCTAGTGGGAGAACCTGTGGTTAAAACAGAAAATACATGGGGATTAGTCAACAAGAATTTCAAACATATCACAGTCAGATCTGGACGGATCAGTATGAACCACGCAAGGAGGTCATTTTGAACTTTCTATATGACTTACAAATACTGAACAAACACAAGCAAACATACTGATATAAACACTTAGTCATTCTATATTCTCGTTTAATGCTGTTGTTGGGGATGGGTGGTGGAGTTTTGAATAAGTTTTCTGTTTGCTTCTGTTTGTGGTGTGAAGTTGACTACGGATGTATTCTGAAAAAGGTGAGCTGGGATACAAGTATGTGGAGACATTGAACAGATGCTACTACCAGTGCCACAGACAACAATGGCAGTCCTAGTTAACTGGCTAGTAGTCTGAAATGGAAGAAAATAGATCTTCAGATACTCTCATAAATAAATTCCTTGAACCAGTACCATTAAGGATATATTTAATGAATACGAAGTTAAACAAATCTGGTGTTTAATGGAAACCAATCAACTTTTGTAATCAATAAAATTTTAACGAGATTTTAACTCATCATATCGTATGTTATGATATATAACATATAGCCCTTAATTTCCTTAATTCTAATTCAGCAAGATCTAGAAATTATGTCATAATTCATCCAATGAACTTTTCAAACTCATCAACATCTGGCTACCATTCAAGATAAAAATGTGCTGTTGAGCTGGATTCAAGTAGTTAGTGATGGATCAAATTCATCATCAAGCAAGAGCTGTAGCACTATTCCTACGTCTTGTAAGAACTACAGAAATAGCTACTTCTATTTCTGTATTAAAAGAACTGTCAGATCTTGTATCAAGCTTAAATGTAAACTCATCCCTTCAATACAGAAAATATTTTTTAGCTTCAAACATTTCAGCACATGGCTTCTGTAATATATGACAATGTAATCTTATGTTCACAGTTTACGTTTTCTTTTCTCGTTATTGAAGTGTACAAAATGGAAGCATCATTTATATATCAGTGTCCTTTCAACAGCTCAGTCAGATGTCAAAGTACTTTCTCAGAGTACGACAACTTCACCTACTCTACACTTGGAACAATCTACACTGAATCTCACACTCACACATATATAGTCATCAATACAATACAGACGTCTGGAAACGGGTATACAATTTTCTAAGAGGTGGTTAGTCAAATGTCTTGTGATACTAAGGGTTAAATTGTCTATTCTTGGACTTGAAGAAGTTTACCGACTTGTGGATTTATAAGTATAGGTGTATCGTCGTGAATGGTTCGTTACGATGTCGCCTAGTTTGAAAATTAAAAAAAACGAAAATACATATTATTGTTAAAATGTTACTTCTACTTCTAAAAACATTTACCTGAAAACAATGATTATCTCAAAACCATTAACTAAAGACTACTTCTATTGACTTGCATAGGACAAAAAGTTGAGTATAAAGGTATCTTAAAAAATCCGAAAATAGACAATTTATGAATGGTTCCCTGACCAATATGGATGTGGTAGTTAGTGCCACACAGAACTATTGAGTTCACAGCCACCGACCTGTGGGGCTACGTCGACCCAGGGGGCTGAGACAGCGGCGTGGGCTGGGGGAGCGACTCCGACGCAGGGGGCTCACAGACCGTGATCTGAAGCTTGGGCTGAGGGCACGGGTTGGGCTGAGGGAACGTGTGGGGCTACGACTTCTGCGGCCTGATGAAGTCTGAAAAGGTCATGGTCACATTAGGATCAGAAGTGATAATTATACAGTTGATATCTACATGCTTCTGTAAGTCAGGGTTACATTTGGATTATAATTGATAACTAAAGTTGACATTAACATCTTTCTGTTCCTGTATGGCTTTATGAACTCTGTTAAGGTCAAGGTTAAATTAGGGTCACGGATAATACCATAGTTAGTGTCAACATAATATTTATGCTTCTGACCGGTCATATTGACATAACAGTTTGATTATGTTAGATTTCAGAAGAGCACAATTGACGTACCGTTACTCATTCTTATAGATGGCTACAAATGGGGATTGTATGATCAAAATGGTTATATACAGTCACAAATAGGTGAGATGAGTATTAAGCATATGTAAAAAATATACATAGTTTAAATGACATTCAAATAATACCGGCAGAATTTCTGCAACTTTAAGAAATGCATGTGCAAACAGGCTATAAAGTTGGAAAAACTTAGAGCTTAGCCCCTAACCCCCAAGCACCAGTGCTTGCACTAGCCTTGTACTTACAAGAGAGGCCCCGCGACGGGTGAGTGCCTCCCCCTTGACGAGGGTCTTGATTCCCTGCATGAGACAAGGCCAGATGTGGTGGTTCACAAGAGGGGCAGTGTACTCGGAGTCGTAGCTGCGGCGGTACCTACAAACAAGCACAACCTTACCACACATTCAGTCTAGCATCAAGGCTTTAAACGTAAGTCTTGCTCAAGAGAGATCAGTGATATTTTTTAGAAAAATATTACTTGGAAATTAATTTAACTTCTGTAACCTGACACTTGCTTACTGTATCATGAATTTCAAATCTCTATTACAGATAACTGTCTGGGCCCTCAACAATGGCTCATAATGCAAGTTTCCATTATATTTAGGCAGATGCCCCTCAAGGGTGACGAGGACTTCAACACAGCTGTACGTATTCAACATGGTTGTGTGTGTTGAAGTCCACATCACCTGCAGTCGCACAATCACTAAGCTTGAAAGGACATAGGTGCCATTCTGGTCAAAACACTCAGTCTTTAGCCTTATAACTTAATACACCAATAAATTGGTTTTTAGGTATTTTTCAAATTTCTTTATGCTGTTGTATGTGTATTACAAATATTATTCCTACATATCAATGGGAATGGGAGGAATAGTGCTTACTTACATATTTCAAAGAAGTGAAACCTGTTAGGGATGCAATGATATATTCACAGAATCACAGAAGCTGTATATACTAAAGACAGTGTCGGCACTATTGACTTATGCTGTTTCAATTCACCGTACTTGTTGTCGTCGAAGAGCTCAGCGTCAGTGGAGGCAGCGATGTCGAGGGGATGGGCCAGGGCACTCATCTGCCAGGCCAGCTTGCAGGCTTCCCGGATGAAGGGCTGGACGATGGCAAATGTGGCATCAGGAGGCAGGAAGATCTTGGGATTGCGGTTGAGAGCACGGATAACATCCTGTAATTGTAATGAAATAATTAACTTGTACAAACGTTCTTGGATTATATTAATAAATCTAAGGACCCATAATTCTTCAACTTTTATCACAAGACTAAAGACCCCAGAAGTGTAGCATAGGCAGATCTGTTGTTGGTTCCAGTAGAGTTCTGGGCCCAGTTTCACAAAGCTCTCGTAGGCCTAAGATCTCGTAACTTTTCTCGTAGCATTCGTACCTCCTATATTGTAACATAGGGAGTAAGAATGCTACAAGAAAAGTTACGAGATCTTAGGCTTACGAGAGTTTTGTGAAACGGGGCCAAGACCTGCAGTATGAAAAATCAAGAAGACCCATCACACCAATTGCTCAGATTTATATCAGACTTGTCCTTTAGATAGCAGTAATGGCCCTTATATGACATGTCAACAAACATAAGACAATTTACATTCCGTCTAACAAATTTCATATATCTATAACTAAATCTGTTTTACCAAATTGATTCAATCCCCTCTTCTAAAGAAACAGTTTAAAAGGAATATTTAATAGTGTACTGACGGACACCATCCCGGGCAGGTCGTAGAGGTCACTGTTGCGGTTGATGTAGTCTTGCACAGCCTCCTCTAGCGTCTCGGGGCCGTAGTGCGTCTTGGCGAGGTTGGATCGCACCTTCATCTTGAACTGGCGGAAGGCAAGCTTGGCGGTGCTAAAGGCTTCCTGTAATACATGCTTCATGGTTATTTGTTTGTTGTTATATACAGCAATATTCAAGTGAGTGAGTTCATTTTTACGCCTCTTTTAGCATTATTCCAGCAATATTACGGTGGGGGACACCACAAATAGGCTTCACACACTGTACCCATGTGGGGAATCGAACCCGGGTCTTCGGCGTGACAAGTAGATGCTTTAACCAGTAGGCTACCCCACTGACAATATTTAAGTTGTGACCACGGTTTATTAATAATCAAATCTAGACCAGACAATCCAGTGATTGAGATCATGAGCATCAATCGACACAGGATACAATGACATGTCTGACCACTGATCCTGTTCGTCGCCTTGACCAGTCCTAACCTTGACCTTTAGTCTGAGACGGCCTACAGAACAGGCCATGAGGCTGTTATCACTCACAGTGATTGATCTTCCTTTTGAAAATCCTCAAAAAATCATGGAATTTTTCACGTATATCCTGAACATGTTTTTGGCACAGATGTGAACTGTTGTAAACTAGTCCTTGATACAAAGCAACCTTTGATAACTAAATAAATACTAAAACTTCTGCTCACAGAAACAGCACAGTAGATGATTCTCTGGTTGTTCTCGTGATCGTCAGAGTAGCGTCTGAGAGTGTCAAGGGCGTCAAGACGATCCTGAGCAAACATGTCGTTGAATCTGGCCACCAGGTTCTGCTGGCGGACTCGCTGCACAGGGTCGTCGATGGCCAGCGGGGTCGTGATTCTTGAGGTGTAGCGGTAGGAGGTCATGCTGTCAGACAGGCTGCACAAAACATTCAGGTTTACATAATGAAGGGATTGCAATTCAACACCTTACACCCTCTCATAAACAATAAATCATAATTACTTGGATCAATTTTTTATTAATGTTATGACATTTAATTTAACTTTCTTTTTAATTTTCATATAAAACTTCAAAATACCTCTCATTAAAAATGATCTACTTCTTTCAGCTGATTCAGCATTTTACAATTATTTTGAATTTCTCTCAAGTCATTCTAAATCTACTGTTGGTTCGTGTTTTGTATCAAGACTAAATACAGGCATCTATGCATCATTATCAGCTAACCATTCTCATCTAATCTCATGCATTGTCTCTGTAAATACCTCATGCACAAAGGTCTAATTGTAAGTCTGTTCAGAGCACATCATTTCAGTAACCAGCACATCATGCAGACTAGTTGTTAATCACAGCAAACATCAGCTACATGTTACTTCAAAACTTCAGTCAAACAAAAAGCTGTACCTCTATTTTAAACAACATATGAATAGATGATATGATTCATAATCACTTCACTTAAATTAATGCTGTTTTCTAGATCATAACTATTTTCTGTTATCAACTGTTTCAAGGACACTTACAAAAGGTATTACTTAAAAGAAGTTTTTCAAAGTTGAAATTAAATAGTTTGTATGCTAAATATTTGAAGCAAGACTTTTTACCAAGTTAAAAAAGAATCTTGTTTGTTTGTTCCAGCAGTATTCCAGCTATATCACTGTGGTCTAAGCCACATTGAGACAAAAATCCAGTGGCTGACATCAGGACCATCAATCTACACAATGAAGTGCTTCAACCAAGACAGCAAGACTTAGTCGCCTCTTATGACAAATATAAGAATTGCTGCAAATCAGTATTTAAATCATATCTTCAGAGCATTAATCGTGAAAATATAAGCGTTTTTACTCTAGCCTAACTACAAGTTTCTTAGTACATTTTCTAGTATGTAGTAAAACAAACAACCCAAGCTTTCTTCGCATGCAACAGAACAAGCATTAGTCTACATATCTAATTATGCAAACACACATTCACAGCACACAGTGTCTAAAACTAAAACTCAATTTGCAGATTTGGTCACAGAAAGTCCGGAGTGCAGCATGAGAAGAAGAAAGGGCAACCTACTTGTAGTCCCTTTTCCCATAGGAGAGCGACAATTCGTCTCTCAGATTCCGCATTTTTCTTTCATAATCATCCACAAGGCCTGCCCTAACTCGTAACTTGGCTATTTCATCCTGTGCATCAGCTAGCCTAAAGACAACCACATCGAGACAGAAATGAGTGTCCGAAACTTTATAAAGCGTAAATAAACAGCTAAGTTGGGTCCGTTCTGTGTGAATAATCATACTAATTTTACTGATTCAGATCAGAAATTACGGACAAAATCATATTTTAGGTTCCTGGGTTCTCTGATCTGATATTACCCAAAGACCATGCTGAAAAACATTTCCGCTGTTGCTTAACAAATACTGACAAGTTGACCCCTTATAGTCTGTTAAATCTCAAAACATCAAGGCTGCCAATCAGGAACAATTAAGAAGACCCCATTTCATTCTTTTTCCTCGGTCATTTTTAATTATCTTTTTTGTAATGTGAGAAATTTCAAACCAGAAACCCATCTTCCTGTCAGTTCTTCCGTGAAATGACTTACTCAAGGATCACTGATGGTTTCATGAAAAAATGCATAACAAGAAACTGCTACAAAAAATCTATTTCTGAAATGATTTTCAATTTATGAAACAATTATTTCACACAGAGCAGACCAAGCATGTCAAATTATATATAATGCAAAAGAAATGGGTTAGGGTGTCAGAGGGTCATAAGAAATGAATAAATAAACAAAACAATAAACAAATGAGTCGACCGAGCCCTATGTTAGTAGACTCGCTCTTCTTACCCATTGACATCATACGAAATATCTTTGGGGGGTACGCGCTGTAAGACGTCTCGCCTAGCTGTGAGGAGGGCTATATCATCCCTTAAGCGCCGAATCTCACTCTGATAATCATTTAAAAGACCTGCTTTGTTTCGCAGATTCTTGCACTCCTCCTCTGCAGCTGCAAGTCTATGGAAATGAAACTCTATTGATGCACTGTTCGCTTGATTGGTTTACCAGAAACCTGGTCACTGATTCACTATGGGAATCTTGGGAGCCTTCTCTTAAAGTTCAAAGGAAGTTAAGGTTAAGGAGTCAGCTCTACCCTCACCATTGCTGACGATTCATACCAAAATGTCCCTGTTCCTTGATGGTACTGGAGTAGGTTACATATATTCTACAGTCCACGTGTGGTTTGTACATATCTGATCAACTTGACTTTCGTAACATACACTTTTCCAACATATTTGTCCCTTTTCACCGCAAATCATGTTTTTATGCTCAACTCTTTCTTAAGTTCATGGGGGGTCGGTGGGGTAGCCTACCGGGTAAAGCGTTCACTCATCACATCGAAGGCCCGGGTTCGATTCCCCACATGGGTATAATGTGTGAAGCACATTTCTGGTGTCCCCTGCCGTGGTATTGCTGGAATATTGCTAAAAGCGGCGTAAAACCCAACTCACTCACTCACTTAAGTTCACAGAGTTCCAAAAGCACAGGCATATCATGTTCTCTTACACACCTTGTAAGGATGGGCAGTAACTCGATGGTTGAATGTCAGTACTGACTTCCACAAAGGACAGGTCAGATACCTGTGTAGAACTTAAGTGTGTAACATTTTCCCACATTAAACAAGATTGTTAAAAAACAGTCTAAAGAAACCTATTCTTTATCATCAGAAGTTGACAAGCTCCTGAGTTTTCAACAAGGTAAACACATGAGATTCTTGGGGTTTTCTCACTCAAAATATAAATTAGGACAACTTTGTGATAAAGAGTTGGATCTGAGATGAGTGAAAACTTCCCTTAACGTCAACATAAAGTATACTGTTGTAGAAGCATGGTGTGAGTGAGGTGGTCAGTGGAGGTCAACAGGGTCAACAGTGAGTGGTCAGTGCAAGTGGTCATCACAAGATTCCCATAGTGCAGGTGTCACAGCAACCCTTCAGTAGAATCGGGGAACGATAAGGTGTCTAGATCTTTACAAGGCTTTCATAAAGTTAAACAGTTGGATAAAATACCATGGCAAATAGTAGAAAAGTAAAACAATACATGGGTATATTTTAAGAATATTACTGGATTCAAAACATATGTAACAAAATTCTTAATCCCAGGATAACATAATTAGATATTATACGGTTATATGTTTGCAAATTTGTGTTGAACAGTTGCATTGTTAAATGACATTCATAATGCTAAAATATACACTTCTCAACATTTGAAAGGGATAATGAAATATGCCATATTGTAAATATTTGGGGGACGACACACTATAGAATTGTGTAAATATGTTTGCTTAGACATTACAAAATTGTATGCATATCTCGTGGTAAATCCTTTTAAACGTAATTTATTTAAGTCAATTCTCATTTGAATAGAAGCTGGAAACATGTCTTTCCCATGAGAATAGCACTTGGTATTTTACACGTTCAAGCAGTTTATCATATTTCAAATATTCCTACCAAAAGTTGAGTAGTGTGCTTGTATAGTACTTCTGTAGAAAGTTATACAGATTTAACATATGCATTGTACAAAATTCTGCGCAGCAAAACAATTGAAAGCAAAGATGTGAACGCAATGAAAGCATGGTGAAAAATGAACTGAAATATGCTGGTACCATCAGTTGGCTGAAACTCTACAAGAGAGTAAACAACAGATTCAAGACTATTGGAATGGATTTCTATAAACTATATGTTACCTTTTAAGACTGCGGAGACTAGTATATTGAGAAAATATCAATATCACTGACACATCATGTTTGAATAAGAGTAAAGAATCATCCTCACAATCTACTTTCAAGATGTTACACTTCTAACTTCTAATATTTCCCTTTGCAATAATGTCCTACAGACGTATCGTATAATAACTTGCAGAGTCTCATTCCACAAAGAGATCTTAGCAGTCAGTTACTCTTTTAACTTACTCTTAAGTTTCATAGTCACATTCTGGGTGCCGTTCCACTAACCGATCTTATCTAAGATCAATCTTAGCAAGTTACGCCAATTTTACAATCGTCTTAGATAAAAGTTACACCCATTCCACTAACCGATTGGCCGATCGTAGCCGGTCCCAATCTTACGATCCGAACCAAGCTTAGATAGAGACTCTTCCATGCGAGAGATAGAGAAATGCTAGGCACGAGTTATCTCCTCTGCATAGTCTAGCAGACGATGGTAGTAGTTTGGGAACCAAGTTTAAACGTGGAGAAAAATCCTCAAGCAAAATATTAGGGTAGTGAGCACCTTGGTTTCAGGGGCAGTGGGTGTGAACGCTGGGTGTCAGGCATAATATAAACATTCAGGCTGGGCCAGCCTTTAGTATCCCCCACCAAATAAACACATATGAAATCAAACATATTTGTATCATTTTGTTTCAGAACATTGTTCATTTCACAACCCGTCCCTATTCTTAACCACGACGTTACAATATAATTGTACAAATTTATTACACTCCCTTGGCTGTGTTCCCATGACAACATTTGTAAGTCTCAGTGCTGTGTTTGTTTACATCACAAAAATAAACAAATTCATTTCATGGGGGGTTTTAGGGGACGCTCATGGTGAAATGTTCGCTCTTCTTCTTCACAAAGAATATGAAAGCCACCATTTCGGTTTCTCATTGATTGATTTTAGCGATATTAAGTTGGTCATGGGCAACTTAGACTTTGGATCTTAACTTTACAATTGACTTGGGTAAGATTGGTTCGTGGAACGGTATGCCGATCGTAACATCATGCTAAGATTGGGATTTTAGAGGTTTACGATTGGCATAGGGCTAAGATCAGTTCGTGGAACGGTATGCCGATCGTAACATCATGCTAAGATTGGGATTTTAGGGGTTTACGATTGGCGTAGGGCTAAGATTGGTTAGTGGAACGGCACCCTGGATCTTAACCTGGGTCAGGTTATCAGAAAACGTCCTGTATTGACAATAACTCTTACATTACCCACTATAAATAAACACTCTGGCTCCATATGCCCCATCACTATAATACATAATTCAACTGAAACATAACGCATAATGACATACCTATTAGTATAAGTTACCTAAAACCAATCTGCTATCAAAAGGTTAAGAATAAGTAATCTGATTCAAAAAGTACATATAAACACAGCACACCAAAATTGTGATTATTCCAGAATCTGACACGTAAATGCCTATTCCATGACCCATGCCTATCCATGCAACTTTTCAAAATCAAAAATTTTAACTCACTTAAAGGGCGATTACTCTCGATGTTCTAATGCCCATTTCAATCTAGACAGTGTAATATCTGACAAGTGTGAACTTTTTTTTGTAAAATGAAGCCATTCTCCCTCTGCCGGTCTGTCCAAACAGTGCAAGCTGCTACCCCCATAAATAAAGCACCATTCTACAAGTGATGAAGCGTCTAGTTATGAAGATGACAGTGTCTACACGAGAGTTGCTGCAGCTCTTACTTTCTCCTCAACTCCGAAGTCTCAACATCTGTGAACATTTTTTCGCTGGTGGATGCTCGCATACTTCTGTCTAGTTCTACCTTAGTGTCGGCCAATCTACAGAGACAAACAACATCACTTCAGTGCCACAACACATTACTTACTTTCGCTTCAAGTCTCTGTTTTCTGTATCCAGGTAATCGCGGTCGCCAGAAAGGCATCGCACATTGCTATTTAACTCTAGTCTAGTTTCCTGTAGCCTGAAAACATGGAGGTAGCCCACAAGGAAATCAGTGACCGTTGAAACATTACCAATATGCTGATGAATTTACCTTGACAAATTCAGATATATGATTTTAGACAATTTTTACAAAATTTAAAATAAAATTTTCTAAACCTTAACATAGCACAATATATGCATACTTTACACAGGTTTGGATATTGTCCCCACCAAATAACATTAGTTAAAATATTTCTAGACCATAGGATCTTGAAAGTTTTCAATTAATTTCAAAAAGAATATATTTCTGTGACTTTCCTCTACAGCTTTTCTGCTCTTTTCATGTGTCATGGGTGTTAAACTCTTTGATTGGCATTAACTTCTGTCACCTGGTTATCAGGGGAGGTAACTCTCTCAGCCATTTAAATCACTATAAAATTTACAGTCAAATAACATTTTTTACAGTTACTTACTGATTATACAGGTCTTATTCAAAGCTGAGAATTTAAAAAACTGATATGATTTGTGTATATATATGGTGATGGCATTTAGATCTTTTAGCATTTACTCATATATAACAAAATCCATGAAATTCCATCGATCATAGGAAAAGTCTCATCCCTGAATATATACGATTAAACTAAGTTCCAAGTATATAATTAAGTTTGAGATTGTCTACTCACTCGTCCCTGAGGTCTTGATTCTCTGTCTTCATAGACTCGAGGTCCCGCTCAAGGTCATCCATGGACTTCTCGTACATGTCCTGGAGGTCATTGATCTCACGGTCCTTGGCAGAGGCTTCAGCTAGCACAGACAGACTGGTGTCAGCAGTCACGCTGCCTCCGGATGTGAAGAAGTTCTGGCCCAACCAAGGCAGGAGACGAGACTTGATGATGTTGGCGCCGCCGTACATTCCTCCTGGGAGACAAATACATCGTAATTAATGCTTTGGGGCTGAATTAAACATTAGGCATGTAGTTTGAGCATACGGCACATTTCCTTGTTCAACTTATGATTTTCATTTTAAGCAGCCACACCAACATCTGGAGGTGAGCTCAAAGCCTTCTGATTGTGTTTCTAGATTGAAGTCGCTGAGCTAAGAGATGTTGCCAGTTTACTGTCGACAGACTTAAGTGAGTGAGTTTATTTGTACGTCACACTCAGCAACATTCCAGCTATATGGTGGCAGTCTGTACACAATCAAGTCTAGACCACACAATCCACTGATAAAAAGCAAAAGCATCAATCTGTCAACCAAGTCAGCAAGCCTGACCACCCGATCCTSTTAGTCGCCTCTTATGACAAGCATGGGTTCCTGAAGACCAATTCCAACCCAGATCGGGTTGACAGACTTGAAGAGATTTATGCAAGCATGATCAATGTAACCTGCATCACAAATTGGCTGGACACATATACATGTATATGCTTATATTGGATTTCACACAGGGAAAATGGTTTGGGGGTGGGTAGGTGGGGGGTTGGAGGTTTTTATCCAAAATTTGGCACTTGTTGAAATATATTAATTTCTCAGTATGTGACTTTAGAATGTGACAAAGTTATCACATGACTATGCACATGTGGGTTGATAGTGCCGAAAGTCACTACTGAGATTAGAGTATATGCCATACAAAGGAAATGTTTCATATTTGATGAAACAAGCATGAATGGTTGATCAGAGAATACTGTAAAAAAATTAATTCTGCTGTACTGCAAATCATCATTAACGGTTTTACATATGAACCTTCTATATGCTATCACATATCACACAATGCTTGTTCTGTAAAAAATTATTGACGATTACTTGAATAATGTTTATGCCACGGATATACTGTTAATCTATACAAATTTAATCTCACACACTTTCAGTCAAGCAAGAATTGATTGAATTAACCTTTACGAAAACTGTACAATATGTATAGGCTTGTGCTCACATAGTTCTAATCTAAGGAAGAGAGATAAATGGCAGAACCAAAGTGAGAAACCCTCCTGGCACTCACAGAATATTTTCTTTATACACCTTAGAATTTAAATGTTTTAAAAGTTTTTAACTGAAATGTCATTTGCTCTGAGTGAGATTACAAGCAGTTCTAAAGTAGAAAGTGTTCTCCTTTCATACAGATTGAAAATATCTCTTTGAGGTTAAGATCACAGGTTTGTTTCATGAATTGTACCATGCATTCATAATGGCATTATTCGCGAAATGTGTGTGGCCAGTTCCTGTGTGTGAAAAAAACAGTTGGTACTCATGCAGAAAACATCATAAAGCTTCCTCACCATCGGATGCACAGACGCTGAGAAGCTTGAAGAGCTGGCCCTGGACCTTAGCGTTGAGCTCGATGATCTCGCAGCCTCGTGCAACATTCTGGTCACAGGTGTTGATCTAAAACATAGAAGATGTTGTACGTCAAACTAACAAATAAACTACCAGAAAAGATGATTTCTCTGAATTCCTACAAAAAAATTACATATATTTGATGCATTAAGCACCCTGAACAATCCATATTTTCTTGTGCATATTACAGATTTTATTTAAAAAAACGAAACCTACAAACGTCATGAAGCGCAACCCCTATTCAGCAATCCAGCTCAAAGACTAGCTTTAGTTACCTATATAAACCTGAGACTTTAGTCATTTGTCCAAAGCCTGACTCTGATAAATTATGTTGGTCTTGTAATTTTAGCTAAAAATATTCCAAAAAGTAACACCAAAATCCAGAGACAAGGATGCCAACAGCAAAGTTTCGTAAGTTTGGACTCAACAGTTATTGGCACAGACCTATTGTCTATACATTTGCATGAATTCTCAAACACCCATCCAACCTCATCATTACGCATTTGTTTGTCACAACAAAACTGTATTTTTGTTGGAGAAAGCCAAACATTCACATTTTAGATCTGACTAGATTCACTTGCTGAAAATGTCTCTGCAAAATTCTTACCAGTATAGGAGGTTTGTTATTTAGCATGGAAAATAGGGGCTACAATGAAACACCTGCCAGATAATCAGAAAACTAACTCCGGCTAGCAGGTTCTCAGGTACTGCTTGTTTTGTTTGTTTGTTGTTTAACACCACACAGAGAATACTCCAGCAATATGGCGGCAGTCTGTACAAAATTGTCCAGATTGTCCAGCAGGCGCGTAGCAAGCCAATTCTTTCGTGTAAGCCCAATAGATTGCAAAGCTCTATATTTACATAGTATTGACGGCTTGCTCAACCTTTTTAGCAACGATCATGTGTAAGCCCGAGCTTTTTTTCATAATGGTAGCTACGCCCCTGTCCAGTGATCAACAGCATGAGCATTGAACTACGCAACTGGGATACGATGACATCTCAGATACTGAGAGTCAACCAGTTTTCTATTCAACCTTGGATGCCTTCCCACCAGTAACATCATCATGACTGCGCTAGCATCACTAGTCATCAACTACTTCCTGCATAGTAGTAATCCATCTACCTCAGCTTGTAGTTCTGTAAACATTTTTTCAAAAATAATTTGGTGTCAGTTTCAATTATCAATATTAATCATTAAAACATAATTCAGACTTTATCGCTGTAATTTCCTCTTGAAAAATTAATCTGCAGTAAACGTTACCAACAATGACGATTCGTAAACGTAGACCCGTCTCGTCCATTGCGGCACAATGAGAAACGTGTCAAGTAATAAACTAAAATCAATATTCTTCTCCGTCCTAAAAACAGCATCAAATATTGAAGGGTTTTTATTATTCTTATTCATTAGCTTATTTTGAAATCAATAGCCTCAGGAAAAATAAACTTTGTATCCAATCAATAATGTAGGCCATCTCCTTCCCTGACTGGGAGGATCACTCCATGGAGGAAAAAGGTTATACAATCATCTCTGGCAGGAGGCTGATAGCCTCACAAGGAAGACAGATTGATTAAAGCCCAGTTCTGGGGGAGTCTTCATTAGATGTGATCAGACTCTGAAGCTGGGATGGAATAAAGAACAAAATCATGGTATAATATGTAAAGCGTTCCACTGTTCATGATATGAAGCATCTAACCCGGGTGTAGTGTGTTACTCTGTTTACGATATGAAGCATCATGAACTATACTACTCAACATTTCATAGGGATATTCCTCCTCCTCCATTGGGTTTTACACCGCTTTTAGCAATATTCCAGCAATATCACGTCGGGGGGACCAGGTATGGGCTTCACACATTGTACCCATGAGGGGAATCAAACCCGAGACTTCGGCATGACAAGCGAACCTTTAACCACTAGGCTACCCCACCGCCCCTCATAGGGATATTCTTTGTGTAGGGTACACAATTAAAGTGCATCAGTTGCTGTCCTCTAGTTATGGTATAAGATGGAACTTGTTGCACTGTCCATGGGACGAAGCATCATGAACTATACCACTCAACATTTCATAGGGATATTCTTAGTGTGGGAAACACAATTCAAACACACCAATTATGTCCTCTAGTTCTGTAATAGCCCAGTGTCTCTCTCAAATGTTCAGTTGCATAGTTTGCAGTAAAGAGGCCATCTTATTTTGACTCTTGCTATTCTTTAATAATCAACAAAAGATATGGATAAAATGTTAATAAGTAACAGGTCGTCAACCATCTTATATACAGATAATTAAAACAATTTGTACAAACAATAAATACAACCTTGTATCAAGCCTTGTACTGAGTATTTCCCTTTATTATGTATTAACACACATCGCTGCAGTCTCAGCTGCCACATTCATTGATTTTCATCTTTTGTTTCTCAAGTATATTTTAAAAACCCTTGTAAGTAGCTTGGATGATTATATAAATATTTAACAATAAAAATATGAAACATTTATCATGCAGCAAGAAAATATATAAATTTATCCTCAATTTTCAACATTCTTCACCAACTCAACAAGAGGAAACGGAAAACCAGGAATTCATAGAAACTAATAGTCAAATAAACTCATCCTACTTAAAAACCTGATATATTCTTCAACAACAATATATTCCTCGCCTAACAACCTGCTTGTTGATAGTGTGTAGATGATCCTCTCAGCGTGAGACTCATGATATTGATATGATATTGATATGATGTTGATATAAGCCTGACAAGTCCACTAATGAGGTGGAATAAGAACACTCAGCATGGTGGATAATTCAATATTCCCTACAGGGTTGATTTCACACAATATGCTATGTCATATCAATCAGTCAATGATTAACAGTCTTGACATTCATAACACAGCGCTGCCTTTATCAACTGACCTGCATGCTCAAGTCATGCTCTAGATCATGTCGTAAAGACCTACTATTGATTCTATTTGTCAGACTTGTTCATGAAAAATGTGTAATGCATGTCTTCAAACTGACTAAAATCAATATTTTAATGAATCACAGAAGCATACTTTTAGTTTATATAGAAGAAAGAAATGCTGAACACATTAAATACATCAATTTGTACTTAGTTACAACCTGTATAACAACTGAATACTCTGGTACATTAGTTGAGTGAGGTGAGGTGAGGTGAGGTGAGGTGAAATTGGGTTTAGTGTCATGCTTGAGAATATTTTGCTCATATGACGACATGCATGCGTGTGTATGTATATGTACGGCTGCTTGTACTAGCCCAGACTTAAGCTGGTTTTATAGTGC
>VKKT01000241.1:106713-117998 GCA_008038995.1 Haliotis laevigata
GCTCAGCCAATCAGAAAGCAACATTTATGTGTGAGGTAAGATAATAACTGTTATCATTATTTTGGCTAGTACCAATAAACGTTTCATAGATCTTCAAATGAAGTCTTAGTTTACATGAAATATAGATGCACCAGTACAATGCCTCTATCGGAGGACAATGACGCCCGCACAGACGCAGTGGCTTGTGACGACTCGGTGATGACTGCATGGGAAGCAGCATTGATTTTCCTGGCATGGCAGAACCTTAGACCTCCTTATTGATTGCTGTAGGTTTTCAGTAAACTTCAAGGATGCAGCTGAGAAATTGAATTCAGTAGGAATGGAATGTTTCTATATCATTTTTTTGTGTGAACTAACTAATGCTTGTACCAGTATTCCTGTCATGTCCACCATTTACATGATGAACACGGTGTCTGGCTGTAGGTACATGTATATAATACCCTGAAATTCATGAATGTTTAGTGTTTGAAAACAAAATAATATGTCAACATGGCCAAGATGTCCATTGTCATTGCTCTAAATTTCTAAAGTAAAGATATAGGTGGTTGCCAGATTAAATCATGCAGCAAAGACAGCCTTTTGCCTTGGGCCATCAAAGACAATCCTCTGCGCACGCCCATCATGCAGCCAGAGGCACAGAAGCTCTCTGCGCAACACCCATCATGCACCCAAAGACAAGGAAGTTCACTGCGCAGCACCCATCACACACCCAAAGACAAGGAAGTTTGCTGTGCAGCACCCATAACACAGCCAGACCCACTGACAAGCTCTGCACAGCACCTATAACACCGTAAGAAACATTGACCCATTACAAAAGAGTACAGTGTCATCATTACCCCTAGTACCGTGCATCACAATACCTCAAGATGTGTTTCTGAAGAAACCAATAGTTTTACTGCTCGGAGTGCTTGCTTTGATCTTTCATCTTTATTGTAAAGCAAATGTTTATGATTATCATCAGTGTTTACTTGCGTTTTAGTAATGACTAGATAAACATAAACTTCTCTGTCTGAGAAACAGTCCAATAAATCAATATCACACCATGTATTTCCAGCAGAGCCTCCCTGTCACTCTATACAAGTACATGCTAAAAAATCAATAGCATATCTCTATTTATCCAATAAAATAAACAGTAATATCATCAACCAAATTAGGCCACTTAAAACAATTATCAAATAATGTACTTGTCAATATTCTTGTTCCTGTTTTTTTTTTACAAATTGCCTATTACTATTAAATGATTATCGCATCAAGTGCAACATTAAAAAAATGTGTTTTTCTTTTCCTTTTTTGATCTAATTCATATGTCAAATGCAAACTGGTGTCAAACAAGACACAACCTCAAAAAGATTATATTCACATATAACCAGGTGTGTTAACTAGGGATTGGTTTGGTTATTGTGGGTTATTTTTAAAGGAATATCACCATAGAAATGTAGGTAATTAGGTGATAGTATGTACACTACTCAAAGAGAACACCTGATTTTTTCATACGACTACAGTCATCACAGAATGACAAATTACCTATATTATTGTCTTAAATTTCAATCGTCACAATATTGCTGGAAATTGCTAAAATCGTCGTAAAACCACACTCACTCACTTAAATTTTCGAAACACAACCATAAGTGGTTTAGCTGACAAATCACCTGAATTAATAAATTGAAAAACAAACACCATAAATTACTTAGCCAGGTTTAACATATTATCGTCTTTCCATATCCTACGCGATATTGACCATCTCACCAATGACATCAGCTGAGATCAACGTGGAGGGGTTTTATGTCACACTTCCATTACATAACCACGGCTACCACTGTTTGTTTGTAGTGACCAGATGACCACTGGGAGCATGTGCTTGTGTCTACATCAATACACAGTGGTCATATCGCATCGTGATCTATGACCTATCATTGTTTGACACATAAGTATATATCTGTCAACTACAAGAAATTTATGACGTCAGTCAATGGCTTATCAATAGTTGTATTGGCACTGACAAATTAGTATCATACATCTTGACGTGAAACATTTTACGTGTAAGGCCTATACATGTCAACTTCTTGTGACGTTTTCATTTCATAAATCGTACATACTTTAAACATGAAAAAACAGTCTACTGTCACAGTGGAATTATTTTAGGTTAGGCTTATTTGAAACTGACATTTATATCAGAATAGATTAGAATTTAATATTCTTATTTCATTTAATTTACTCTGTATGTAAACAAGTTAAAACATAAGTTTGTCCCCACAACAAATTTGACACTGGATTAAACATATTTGGTAAATACAAAGTGAATTCTATATGCCTACCCTGGAAAAGGCAGTTGTGCCATTAAAATCATTGAAAATTAAATACATACTAGTAAATGAAAACTTGCCTCACATTTATACTTTTCCTATGGCAACCATTTGTTAGTGAGTGACATTTACTCCGATCTCAAACCATACCACAACTGTAACCAGGGACTGAGGTGATAGTGAAAATAGGTCTTCAGCATGACGACCAACCATTTTGACAAGGGTAATCCCTCTCCTAAAACCACAATTTCTAATGCTGCTAATAAAAAACCCAAGGAACATAATGTTATACAGTCTTCCCTTTGTTGAGAATATTCAACTCTGGATTGTAAGCAAATTAAAAAAAGCTATAATGGGATACATTTATAAATGGGCTGGCATGTTGAAAGGAAAATTACACAACCAAATATTAAAAGTTATCGCTCAATGGTATAAAATATATATTTTATGACTTCTGAAGGCAAAGTATGATAAAAGCCAGTACCAACGGATATGTGTTGAAACTGGACCATTTAACTCGAGTTATTGCACTGTAAATTACATGAGAGAAAAAATACAGCACAGACAAGATCAGTGAACCCCAACTTGCAGTCCAATCCTGAGTTCTCGATATCAGACTTTAACAGTTATTTGGACGGGTCAGGCAATTGTTAAAATTTGGAATCGCTCCAAAACCGGGTCTGGACCGGTTCAGTGAATGGCGGTAATATTGCTGAGTGAGTACATTTCGTGACAATTTGTAGTAGAAATTTACAACCACGAGGAAATAAAATCAATCATGTAGCATGTCTACCTTCGTTTTGCAAATTAGTCTGGATATGATCACAAACGTTAGTTTTTCGCGTCTAAAGGTTACCCTAGCAACGGAATCCGAACTACACAAACGAACTGTCAAAATGTTTATTGCCAATTTAGAAATGAAAATAGCACCGACAATCAAGAACTCTGGCTGAAATATAACCCTGCATCGTATACTCACATAATAATCACTCAGCCACTTTTCTAGCTTATCCTGTAGAACTGTAAAAGTTCCAATATTCACCAATCGTCTCAGCGAGTCGGCCATTTTCCAAGCTTCCCTTACAACCGAATGCTCGTCTGCTGGCGCATGCGTTCAATAACGGGCACCTGATGTCACGTGACATAGCTACAGCAATCACTCGAGCATGTTGAGCGATAAGAGCGATCGTTACGGCTATAATATTAGCGGGGGAAAAGAAGAATTGCTTAATTAAGAGCAACAAAGAAAGAGGATTACTTACAGGCCATTTACCTAATAACAATTGTCTGCAGCTCACGATATTTACAAAGAAAATTCCAATAGTTTGAAACAGTATAGCTACCATTGACAAAATGACAAATCTGTTTCTAACAGGCTTTATGATAAATTTCCTTGACTAATCTTGTATATATTATCTTATAGCATTGGGAAACATTGTTATCTTCTTAGCCCGATAGTTTCATGGGATTATATACTCATGCCAATAATGGTTGTCACCCCCTTCAATTTCTTTATTTGGAGAGGGTGTGAGGTGTGTGGGGGGTGGGGAGGGGGATGACAACCATTATTGGCATGGGTATATATGGAACGTTTGCATGCAGATTATATTAGTTCGTATGATATAGTTGCATTAATGCATGACTTTTAAGACCCGTGAAGATCCGGGTTGGAATTGATCTTCAGTAACCCATGCTTGTCGTAAGTGAGTGAGTTTAGTTTTACGCCGCTTTTAGCAATATTACAGCAACCTCACGACGGAAGACACCAGAAATGGGCTTCACACATTGTACCCATGTGGGGAATCGAACCCGGGTCTTCGGCGTGACGAACGAACACTTTGACCACTAGGCTACCCCACCGCCGCCTTGTCGCAAGAGGCGACTAACGGGATCGGATGGTCAGGCTCGCTGACGTGGTTGACACGTCATCGTATCCCGACTGCGTAGATCTATGCTCATGCAGTTGATCACTGGATTGTCTGGTCCAGGATCGATTACTTACAGACCACCGCCATAAAGCTGGAAAACTGCTGAGTGCGTCGTAAAACTAAACTCACTCACTCACTCACTCACTCACTCACTCGTATGAGTTTGGAATGTTTTAATGTATATCCCTTTCTGTATATATTGCAATTGATGTATTAAAACCATTTATGCATTCAGGTATAAGAGATAATACATGTATTCGTTTTGATATTAGTTTAAACATCTTGGTCTTATTTAAAATCACATTTCACAATAATTTAACTACCCTTTCTAGCGGAGTGCTTTAAATTCCATGTCTCTCATTTAAAGGAACCACGCCATGAAAAAGTTATTTTTATACATTATCAGGACGATAATTTCAGCCGACTTTTCAATGTAGTTTAGGTATGCCTGATATACTCCAGTGTTGCGAAGGGCGGCGGAAAATGGAACAGCACAAAGGCAGAATTTACGCTTTGACATTGCGGGACGGTCTACTGACACGTTCCCGTAAATCAAACAAATCAACAATGCACCGCTCCCACTTGCTTTCAGGCGATATGTAAATGTAGATGTATTGTATACTCTTTACAGGCCATACTTATCAATGTATTTGCTCACTATCGCTCTTACTTCAATGTTTGACGCGGTGTAATCTAACGGTAAAGTGTGTCGGGGGAGATTGTTGAGTATTGGACTCCGCTGTGTGTTTACTCGAGTAAACGAGAAGTTTTACCTTTACCCACTACATCTTTGACTGACTGGCTGACTGAGTATGGTTTTACGCCGCTTTTAGCAATAATCCAGTAATATCAGGGCGGGGGACACCAGATATGGGCTTCAAATATTGTACTCGTATGGGGAATCGAACCAGGGCCTTCGGTGTGATGCGCGAACGCTTTATCAACTTGGCTACCCCACCCCCCCAGTACGTCTGTGAATTTCAAATTGTCAGTTTGACGTTCACCAAGTTAATTTTAGATAACTTGTTAAGATTGTGATTTTTTTTATAATATGTTAAATATGGCTTCATGAAGATGAGATGACTATTTAATACTTTGTATACATGATGTTGCCATAACGAGCAAATTTATAGTTGTAAATGAACACATGGGACATTTATTAATAAATTCAAACTAGGGTATCAATTAATTATACAGGTAGCGTTTGAATGTTGAGTCCTTCAAATTGAGTTTTAAAATTAATCAAATTATTTGACTTCTATAAAAACCACTTTAAAGTTTTCGGAGAATTCCTGTTGACAAAGTAACTTATGCTGGAGGTCGTTTTTGGATATGCTTTGGAAACAATGGTTAAACATGCGTCCCTCTCATCTGATACGGTTACCGTACCCTGGAATCTCCAGGAGCATCCCTTTGGGTTGGTAGTTTTATGCCACTCTCAGCTATATTCCGTCAACATCACGGCGTTCTATAGATGGCTGACTCTGGACCAGACAGGCCAGTTGTCCAGCATCCACTAATGAACAAGGCTGAAGAAGTGACAGAAGGCATGACGATAAAACCATCTGGGTAAGATGGCACCAAATCATCCACGTTACTAAGCCTGATCATCAAACCCCTTTAACATTCGTAACTACTCGCCTATTTCCGTGACCTACAAGACCGGCTTGCCGGACTGACACGAGTAGTTACGAATCACCCCTTTAACTGACATTTAGCTTGGTGAACGGGTTGACTACCTGTACCCCGAAATTACACAGTTAATTAATATAAGATCTTACTGCTCACCACCTCTACTGTGTAGATCACTGAGATTGACGGAATCATGGTGTTGCCTACCAGTGATTGAGTATGGTTTTACGCCGCTCTTAGCAATATTCCAGCAACATCACTGTGGGGGACACCAGAAATGGGCTTCACACGTTGTACCCATATTGGGAATCGAACCCGGGTCTCCGGTGTGACGAGCGAACTCTTTAACCACTAGGCTACCACACCGCCCCGTATTGCCTAACAAGTACACTGTAAGAATAATGGCAAGTGTCCTTCAATCTGTTACAACCCATTTTGTGTACTTTGATATGTATGAGGCGGGAGTGAATGCGGTTTTCCGCGCCTCCACTAATTAATAATGCCTGTGTTCGGTTTCAAAAGCCTGGACGACCCAGGTGAACACGTGCGAACCGAGGTATTACCCGAGGGAAGCTTAGTGGACAACTGTTAACACACGTTAACTGATTTACGTCATACTTCGGTTGACCTATGTTAATTTCATACATTGATTCACTCAGGAATACAATTATTGCAATGTATTTTTTGTTTTCTGTATAACGCCGCAATCAGCGATACTCCAGCTTTTCAGTCTTTGTGTAACTGTTTCCGGACCAGACAATCGAGTGATTGCCATTATGCGCATGGATTAACCCTAATGGCATCAACAAAGCCACGGAAGTGCTGAAGACCAGTTCCAACCAGAATCCTCAAGGATCGGATTATAGGTAATATACTCGCTTGTAATTGTATGTATGTAATCATATATGCCTCGACTGTTGACGTAAATACGCTAGAAAACATAACGCAGTGGTAATACTGATTATGCTTCTCTGGACCTGCTTCGTGTTCTAAGCGCTATTTTGAACCTTCCTGTCGTTTTACCTCATGTACAGAGTCAGTTTTGCCAAACAATACAACACAACTTGTTAACCTCTTATACTTGCATGTTATCGCAATAAACATGCATATGGCATTGGTCTATCTCGTTCAGGCAACCATTTTGTAGCATACCTAAGGTATTTACGCGTATTTTCATTTTCGCCATGCATGCATGGTTAACACAGGTGAATATATTACATGAGATTATTACCTTCAGTGGATATATATATATAGATATATATTGCATAGATAAATAAAAACAGAATGCCTTTTTCTCCAACATGTTTCGTTCTTTACTCTTCAGGGAGATTGTAGCGGTTGATATATATATATACATTGCATATATAATATTCCATATGTTCATGGACAAATCACTGACAAATCAAGATTTCAGGAAGTAATATCCCCGAGTGGTATTCAACATGAAAAACAATAATCAAAGGGAGATAACTTCAAATGCATGTTGAGGGGACGATCAATTATGCATTTTTCTTGGTCCAGGTAGGTCTCTAACATTAACCTCCAGATATGATACGACACTCATTTGTACTTCAGTCCAGTAATTATATGTATGAATCCGCACCTATCTGTTCAACCCGACATTCTAGATGCGACGTTACACCTGTTACCCCACGTCTCTGGTGACCTTATTCAGTGTGTCGTATTATCATTATGCGAGTCGTTATGTATTTTAAGTAAATACGACCAGGTTCATTGTGTTTGAAAGCACCGTTTTAGTTATTTCACACACACGTACGCACGCACGCGCGCACACACGCACACACGTTTTCTTCTTTTTTGGTTTCGGTGTTCATTGCATTCACCTAGCGTATCAACCATGCATAGAATATCCCACTAGTTAACAATACAATCTGACGGTAGCAGTGACTTGTATTCACTTGCGAATCGATGTCACAATTATGTATCTGATTTGCCTTGATTTTGTTTTGTTTTGGGGTGATGATAAACGCTGACGCCTTTAGATTCAGTGTTGCTGGTGAGAGAAGCCCAAACCCAGTACAGATTATATAGCATGTGAATTCATTATGGAGAAATGTATCACATATCCTACGTTCGATGTCTGTGGTAGCCCCGTTATTAACGCGTTCGATCGCCGCACCAAAGGCCTGAGTTCGATTCCCAACATTTGGTACATTGTGTGGAGCTAATATCTAGTGTCGTCCGCCGTGATGTTGCTTGAATATTGCTAAAAGTGGCGTAAATTGTTATTTAAGAATGAAACATTAACCATTTGATACCCGCTACCTAAATTATTATGCTTTCTGTACTTGTTCAATATGCTCACGTTTACACTCTTCGGAGCTCAGTGACCCATCAAATCTCATCAAACGGATGATTACGTTTTTATTTTTTACAATTATTTACTTCTTTCAGCGAATCATGTGCCATATAGTTCGTCGGAAAAGTCTCGACTCTGTGCAAGTATAATGTTTCCATATCTGGCAATCTTGTGGGGTGCCACTGTCTTTCACTGAGAAAAGGAAGTTTAGTGAATGTTGTTAATAATCAAGTCCCGAACAGAAACCAACGCGGATGACATGAACAACGACCTAACGTCCTCTACGTTCGATGGACACAAAGTCATACAGGTAACACATGTATGTATACAACCAACGATTTTTAATATTCAGTTCTTTTTGACGAGCATGAAGTGTTCGGAATGTAGCCTAGTGTACTCTCTTTTCTGTCTAGCTAGTGAAAGTAAATCTACCTTAATTTTCCATCTTACGAGCTATGATATACTAGTATAAACTGGAACTGCATCTCAGATAGAAAATGTAAATGCTATTTTTTTAAATGCCAGTCCTCATGAAAATGTGTGAAAATGTATGTAAAATTTTCTCACACTGAATGTGGAGACTATCCTATAAGCCTCGTTTTGATATTAGATGACCTTGACCTTCCCGTATGTTAGTAATCATGGCGGCTGCTTACTTGTTGATGACGTTTCTTTCAGGTGAGTTCGGAAAGCCACTGGACTGGAGATATTCCCTGGAATATGTTACATAAAAGTACAGACATTAAATACTTAAATTGTATGGGACATTATGTCAACGAAAAGATTATTCAAAGACCGACACTTATCGACAGAATACTAGGGCCAAGAACTGCTGTGCAGTTCTGTATGACGTCTGAAGTGAAGTACCTCTTGCGACAGTAAACTTTACATGTATAATTCTACATTTCATATAATTACAAAGCCTGAAAAAATCCCACTGGATATAACACTGTAGACCTCAGGGAAAGCTTTCTTGTAATAGGATAGCTCTTCTCATACCTATTACCCATCTCCGCTGTTCGAACTTGTCGACGACAGCCTGTCTAAACCGCCATTGTTCTGTTCAGTGGCATACTGCAGCAACCATACCACCAACACCACAGACAGCGGCACGTGTGAAGCCCAGTCCCAAAAGTGCGCCAACATGACGGAGGTAGTGCACATGGTGTTCATGAATGGAGACTTCAGGTCGATCGTGTCAGATGAGAAACTGCGGCTAGATTGCAGGTGTGTAAAAATACTTGCTTCATTTTTTCAAGTCATATTTGATTAACATTACGGGGAACTAGTGGTATATATTTAACTGGCATGGGTTTGATACAGAAATATACGATGAGTTTTAAAGTGATCGTTAAATCATTATATACATTGGTAAAAGAAATTGCTTATTGTAGCTAGTAAACTTTATAATTTATCAGATTTATCATTGAACACATTGGTAATTTAGTTAGAGACACAATGACCAGTTAACGCAATATCAAGGGCCCATTCATAGCAAATTTTCAGTTAAATGTGAGCCCAGCCTCAAAATGTCAGTTTTTGTGGGTTCGCGACCTTATCAAGCAGTAATGACATTATGTGAAGCAGTCATAAAATACCGCGATGGGGAATAATTTGATAAAAACAATGTAATGGATTAATTTTTTTTAAATCCGGTCATAAACCTCCACCACATAAACAAAACATGTGAGATTGAAGTGAATATATTTATTGATTCGCAGAGATTTTTCTTCTTGATAATCTAACTTTAAGTGCTGTGAGTATTTTCACTTCAACAAATTGACACCCAAAAAATTCTGTAATTCTATCGGAGGCAATTTGCTGTAGAGATAAATCTTGTTTTCGAACCCCAATCCTTCACTCACTGCCTCTGTACAACATTACTGATGTTTCATGTTTGACTTTTTGTTCCATCTGTTATTTCTCTAACCATATTACTGAGCTAAGTCCGACTTTGACAGAGTGGCATTCAGAGGATCCAGGTTTAAACTGTAGTCAACATTTCATTCAGTGATCAGATTTATATTGAAGATCCAGGCTAGAATTGATCTCCAGTAACCCATGCTTGTCATAAGAGACCAATGATGGGGGGTCAAGGTGACTGACTTGGATGACTCATGTCATGGTATTCCAATTGCGTAGATGATGCTGATGCTGTTGATGACTGGATTGTCTGGTCAAGACTTGGTTATTTACAGACGGCAGCCATATAGCTGGAATACTGCTCAGTGCAGCCTAAAAATAATCTCATTTACTCAGGTTTATATTACTTCATGATATCATTCAGAGCAACCATTCTATTTTCAGGCTTTTGGTGGGATTAATATAATTCACAAAGCCACTGTTTAAAGGAAACAAAATTGCACATAAGTGTGCGACAGTTGTGGTCCCTGACAAGTAAAAATTCATCAGGACCACTAAATGATAACTTAGCAATGTTCCTGGTGGCCAGTGAATAATTTAAAAATGTAAAAGGTGTTAAAAGTCCAAATGAATATAATAGTAGTGACAGTTAAGTACAACTACGAATGTTATTTTGGACCAGTGAAAGTAGACAGGATCACCAATTATTGTCCCCTCACTGGTCCTGTTGTCTAGTGGGAAGTTGTGAAAGGTTTCTAACACTACACCTCAAATAGTGTACCCTGGAGACAAGGGTCCCCACAATACTATTCCTTATACATATTTCTTCAAAAGTAATAACTGAAAACACACATACCCCACTTACAGAAAACTGGTCTTCTGTATGTTTTTTCTTCAGTGATGAGTACAGGGAAGAGGTGGAGCTGTGCACAAAGACGGTCAGCTTCCAGTGTGGGGATAAGGACAACCACCTCCGTCTGTTTGACTTCGCCTACCACTACATCTGTGACAGAAAACATGGTAAGTCTTTTACCTCGCCCTGTTATGGACACTTCCTCAATTAAGAGCCAGGCTGTGCCCTTTTATATGTAATGTCCCAAAGGGAGGTAGTGGTTGGCAGAGTGAGTGCTCATCCAGAATTACAATGACCTTACCCCCTTGGGATTCTGGATTAGACTTGATCCAAGGAATGTTGATTGCAGTGGGCGACTTAATAGAGGGGTATTCAGTTGGATCAGC
>VKKT01000242.1:121742-134289 GCA_008038995.1 Haliotis laevigata
ATGGAAAAAAATCGCCACATATTTTGCTCCGTTCGTAGTTTATCTGGAAAGTAAGCTTGCATTTTCATTAAATATTAACTTATATTTACGTTGTAGTTGTATTATTTGAATAATATGATAAAAATATACTTCATATTTATAAACAGAAGTATTAGACCTTTCAAATGGTGTATAATATGTAGTAGCAGTAATGTKTTACAAGCTTATGTTTTCCTTGGTAAACACGTGCTTCCTCTAAGATCTCAGGGTCTCTGGGAACTCGGTGTCATGGCAGTAAATTCCTCTGGTTGACTGATGTTGAAAGAGTTACACAGATGAGTTGGAAATTTTAATTTAATCTAATGTTTTAAAAATCCTGTCAATTTATTAAACGCACCTACCAGGTGTCATTGATATTTTCAACAAGGTAATATAGTTCAGCTCCTATAGTTCACTATTTCATGCTTTGTTGGGTTTACAGTATCCACTATGTTGATTTGTAATCCGCTAGTTTTCTCAAATATTTCATATCTGAAATGCGTATCGCCTTACAAAGCCAAGGGAAGTAACATTTTTCTTTTCTTTGAAGTTCAGCTATCTTAAATGGTGACCGAATTAGCAGACAAAGTAAGTAATGTTATTGTAGTTTTATTCCAAGTAAACATTTTGAAATAAAATAATTAAAATTTACTTTCATTATGTTGCATAGGGCAAGTACAATTTTAGACTGACTGACTGACTGAGTTTGGTTTTACACCGCTTTTAACAATATTCCAGCAACATCATGGCGGGGGACACCGGAAATGGGCTTCACACATTGTACCCACGTGGGGATTCAAACCCGGGTCTTCGGCGTGACGATCCAATGCTTTAGCCATTAGGCTACCCCACTGCCCCACAATTTTAGAAGGACGAGTGGAAATTTCATATTACTCGCCCTGCAGGGCAAATGCAGATTTAAATTTTTTTCGAGCCCTGATGTGTCAACCAAACCAGGGACCTGACCAGTCGATCCTGTTAACCACCTCTTTAGAACAAGCACTTGTTTCTGTTGACTGATCCAACCCGGATCTTCACAGGTCTGGCATTGAAATTTTATATGTACATGGACATGATCTGATGGCTCTACTATGTTTTATCCATTCAGGTCAAATGCAAAAGATTAGAAATTCAATTTGTGCCAGCTGTTTTAATTCATAAGGTCTTTGTTTACTTTATATCCAGATGTACTGCTTGCATGTAGATGGCGCACGTTCAGATACAGGCACATCTGTGATACGTGGTGTGGGAAATTGTATAAATTTAGTTTCAAAGACCATGTTCATTAACCTCTACTAAAGGCAGATTGATGATTGTGTCTTTTGAAGTATAACATAATTATATCCTGATGAATGAGCATCAAAGAGTGATAATATTAGATGTTTGCGAAAAGATGAGCGTATCTTGCTCACCGATGGCACAAACACATGGAAAGGCAAGTCAATTGTTCATATGATAAAGGTCAGTATGGGGCACTGCATCAGATATATGTTTCTGTCATTTGACGCGTCAATTTTAGAAATGCCCAAATTTGGAAGTGTCCTCCAAATGTCAGAGCAAACACTATTTCAAGACACTCTTGAAGAAAGCCTATTGATCCTACCCAGACACAAACATATAGACAAAATATAGAAAGAAATAGGAGAAATAATGAGCTGCTAAAAACAGTCACCCTGTCTTTTAGACCATGAAAAAATTCAAAACAATTTCAAGTGTTTACTTCATGGTATTTTCAGCATGCGAAAGTTGATATTGGCCTTGTGATAGATTGATTGATCATCTCGGATATCTTAACATCACTTCAGACACTGTAGAGAACCTACATAATGATTTAGTCTGTAGCTTCTAGGATTTCGAGGTCATTTATCTGATTAAATGTCTTTGTCATTGATAGAGACCCTAGTAGTTGGATAAGATGACAAATTGTGTTTATGTGTGGACTCTTTCTCTTGGGAGATGTATTTTAAAGTAGTTTTTTTTTGTAAATTGAACATGACAGGTATAATTTTAGATATTATTGCTAAAAAAACCTGTATGTGTCACAAATATTGCTAAAAATGTATCGTTACTGCTTGAATAGTACTAAAGACTCAATTATTTCAACAGTGTCATGGCGATTAGTAGGGCTTCAAAGATTCAACGAGGCGAAACTGATACATATCACGAATATTGGGTAACGAATACTATAACAAGCCAGCAGGTGATGATTTATTCATTATATTCAGTCAAACAATAATGAAGTAAATTCTTTGACATGTTTTGATCTGAGCAGTGTCCAGATTACTGTCAACTTAAACCTAATAGACTGTTGTCTGTTTGCCTGCCTGGTTTGGAATTTTACATTTCTCGATTTGATACACCCATATTTCAGTAAAACACTCCTTTTGAATAAGTTCATGATTATTGGTTTCTAGTGGTTACAGATAATGAATTAAAATCATGAAAGTTTCTGGTTCAGTTCAATGAATACAGTCAATTGTAAAAGTTGTATTGTCTATATATGGAGCCAGGTGCTGCATGTCTGTTGTAAACATTTACATAGAAGGCTTCTCTGAAACCTTGTTGGTAATAGTACTGTCTGAAATGTCTCATTGGGCCAACTTGTTATTGGTCTTGTGGAGATTCCATGTTACAACTTGTTCACAACAAAGAATACTTGACATAGAGTGGCTCACAGACACATATACCCATTGACAGGACCAGCTTGGTATTTCTTATTATAAGAAATGTAAGTGATGATTTAATGTTTATCATTTTCACTGTACATGTTTCCACATTTGAAACAAATACACCAATATTAATGAAGTAATGTATATTATGTGTCAGGATACGTTTAGTCCATAGCAGTGGGAAACAAATAATCTTTTCAACATCTTTTGAGAAATATCATTCCCTGAGAAAGAAGTTCCTAGAACTATTGACAAAAAAGATTTAATTGAACAATGTGTTGGATCATATTTGAACCTTTAATAACAGTAATAATGATAGTAATTAGTATAAATTAGTAATAACAAGTAATTATTATAATAATGATTCATACTGTTTTTAAGTATCTATGAGGAGTAATTTTACAGCTTTTGATCATTTACTGATGTAGAAGACAGAAAGATGCTTTCCTTAATTCAGCGGTATGTGGTTGAATGGCTCAGTTTGGACAGGGGGGGTAACTGTGGGGTGAATGTTATGAGGCCAAGAAAGCAATTTTATTGTAAAAGTTTACATTGATGTGAGTGGTATTCTGATGTACGTCTGTAAAGGATGCTATGATCCTGTCACGAAATTTGTAAGTATGTCAGGGGCGGTGTGGTAGCCTAGTGGTTAAAGAGTTTGCTCATTCAGCTGAAGCAGGGGTTCGATTCCCCATATGGGTACAATGTGAAGACCATTTTTTGGTGTCCCCCGCCATGATCATGCTGGAATATTGCTAAAAGCGACAGTAACCATACTCACTCACTTGTAAGTATGTGAACAAATTTAGCTGCTGTGTTGTGTGTTTGAGGTAATGTTGCTGAAATTTTGGATATTTGTTCATTGTTCAGACAGGGTGTGTTTTTGCAGAGTAAATTGGTTAATTGTCCCCCACCGCAACATGGAACGGGGGACTATGTATTCATCGGCATCCGTCCGTCCGTACATCCTGATTCTTGTTAACACGATATCTCATGAACTGTTGTACCCGACGTCTTAAAATTTGGTGACAGCCTACATTGGGGGATTACACAGACACCAGTCGATTTTGATGACCGTAACCTTATTTTCAAGGTCGCCACAGCACTTTTACCACTTTTCAGACTCTTGTCATAAAACATTGCACCCAATGTTTTCAATTATGTTGACAGCCTACATTGGGTGACTATGCAGACACCAGTCATTTCAGGCATCTTTGTGACCAAAAAAATAAAAAGTAGTAAATGTGTTATAAATATTCCATTCTTTACCGGCGGGGGACATTGCCGTATCAGTGGCAAACACTTGTTGTAAGTTAATTTGACATAAACCATTGGTTGCAAGATTGGTCCTGATGTAAAAATAGCTTGCCGAGTTTCGTCAACGGACTGATCACAGGTCGTGTACAGACTGTTTCTGTTGTTTGTAACATCTGGTAACTTTGGTAACCTTTTGCTAACCTGGTAACAGTGTTATCACAGCATCACTGTTTATCTGTGAAAGCATCTCATGTGTCAAAGGATTTCATGTTGTTTCCTAATTTGTGAATTCCTGATCACATGTATTGGTGACAAAGTGCCATCTCAGGTTATTTTAACTGCATGTAGATTTCACTGCGGTGTGACATATACTTTTTCATGCCATAGGACTATATCATTGATAATTGCTATATTTAATGATATCTGTGTTACCTCCTTGAAGGTGATAGGATCATTATGCCCTTACTATAATATACGAGGGTATTTAAATGACATATCAGTCACAAGCTGGGTGCTATTTTATGCAACTTTGTGGAGAGATGGACAAAATCCAATAATTAATGTTTATGTCTCAAATTGTACAATAACATTTCCATTGTTCCATGCTGACATGTCTTGCAATATTTCACATTAATGGGGATCAGTTCATGATAGCCTGCTGGTTCCTATTGTGGACATTAGGCGCAATGGTTGGGAGTACAAACTTCAGAATGGAAGCCAAGTTTGCGAATCAATTTTATGTCAAAGTCCTGATGTTGATACCTGTAAGTGACAGTTATAGCATTTGTTGACAGCAGTAAGCTATAATTAGAACAAGAGTATGGGTCATGTGACAGTCATGTGACAGTGAGGTGAGGCGATGCGAGCCACGGCAGTGGGGAGAGAGAGGTCGGCCGAGGCAGAAACATGCTATCGTTTAGTTTTCAACCGTATTACAGTGTAATTTAAACATTTTGCATTGTAACTATGAGTTGTAACTGTAATGGGCCTGAATAAAGAAGTGGAACAACGTCCTGCGTTTGTGGAANACATAATTATATCCTGATGAATGAGCATCAAAGAGTGATAATATTAGATGTTTGCGAAAAGATGAGCGTATCTTGCTCACCGATGGCACAAACACATGGAAAGGCAAGTCAATTGTTCATATGATAAAGGTCAGTATGGGGCACTGCATCAGATATATGTTTCTGTCATTTGACGCGTCAATTTTAGAAATGCCCAAATTTGGAAGTGTCCTCCAAATGTCAGAGCAAACACTATTTCAAGACACTCTTGAAGAAAGCCTATTGATCCTACCCAGACACAAACATATAGACAAAATATAGAAAGAAATAGGAGAAATAATGAGCTGCTAAAAACAGTCACCCTGTCTTTTAGACCATGAAAAAATTCAAAACAATTTCAAGTGTTTACTTCATGGTATTTTCAGCATGCGAAAGTTGATATTGGCCTTGTGATAGATTGATTGATCATCTCGGATATCTTAACATCACTTCAGACACTGTAGAGAACCTACATAATGATTTAGTCTGTAGCTTCTAGGATTTCGAGGTCATTTATCTGATTAAATGTCTTTGTCATTGATAGAGACCCTAGTAGTTGGATAAGATGACAAATTGTGTTTATGTGTGGACTCTTTCTCTTGGGAGATGTATTTTAAAGTAGTTTTTTTTTGTAAATTGAACATGACAGGTATAATTTTAGATATTATTGCTAAAAAAACCTGTATGTGTCACAAATATTGCTAAAAATGTATCGTTACTGCTTGAATAGTACTAAAGACTCAATTATTTCAACAGTGTCATGGCGATTAGTAGGGCTTCAAAGATTCAACGAGGCGAAACTGATACATATCACGAATATTGGGTAACGAATACTATAACAAGCCAGCAGGTGATGATTTATTCATTATATTCAGTCAAACAATAATGAAGTAAATTCTTTGACATGTTTTGATCTGAGCAGTGTCCAGATTACTGTCAACTTAAACCTAATAGACTGTTGTCTGTTTGCCTGCCTGGTTTGGAATTTTACATTTCTCGATTTGATACACCCATATTTCAGTAAAACACTCCTTTTGAATAAGTTCATGATTATTGGTTTCTAGTGGTTACAGATAATGAATTAAAATCATGAAAGTTTCTGGTTCAGTTCAATGAATACAGTCAATTGTAAAAGTTGTATTGTCTATATATGGAGCCAGGTGCTGCATGTCTGTTGTAAACATTTACATAGAAGGCTTCTCTGAAACCTTGTTGGTAATAGTACTGTCTGAAATGTCTCATTGGGCCAACTTGTTATTGGTCTTGTGGAGATTCCATGTTACAACTTGTTCACAACAAAGAATACTTGACATAGAGTGGCTCACAGACACATATACCCATTGACAGGACCAGCTTGGTATTTCTTATTATAAGAAATGTAAGTGATGATTTAATGTTTATCATTTTCACTGTACATGTTTCCACATTTGAAACAAATACACCAATATTAATGAAGTAATGTATATTATGTGTCAGGATACGTTTAGTCCATAGCAGTGGGAAACAAATAATCTTTTCAACATCTTTTGAGAAATATCATTCCCTGAGAAAGAAGTTCCTAGAACTATTGACAAAAAAGATTTAATTGAACAATGTGTTGGATCATATTTGAACCTTTAATAACAGTAATAATGATAGTAATTAGTATAAATTAGTAATAACAAGTAATTATTATAATAATGATTCATACTGTTTTTAAGTATCTATGAGGAGTAATTTTACAGCTTTTGATCATTTACTGATGTAGAAGACAGAAAGATGCTTTCCTTAATTCAGCGGTATGTGGTTGAATGGCTCAGTTTGGACAGGGGGGGTAACTGTGGGGTGAATGTTATGAGGCCAAGAAAGCAATTTTATTGTAAAAGTTTACATTGATGTGAGTGGTATTCTGATGTACGTCTGTAAAGGATGCTATGATCCTGTCACGAAATTTGTAAGTATGTCAGGGGCGGTGTGGTAGCCTAGTGGTTAAAGAGTTTGCTCATTCAGCTGAAGCAGGGGTTCGATTCCCCATATGGGTACAATGTGAAGACCATTTTTTGGTGTCCCCCGCCATGATCATGCTGGAATATTGCTAAAAGCGACAGTAACCATACTCACTCACTTGTAAGTATGTGAACAAATTTAGCTGCTGTGTTGTGTGTTTGAGGTAATGTTGCTGAAATTTTGGATATTTGTTCATTGTTCAGACAGGGTGTGTTTTTGCAGAGTAAATTGGTTAATTGTCCCCCACCGCAACATGGAACGGGGGACTATGTATTCATCGGCATCCGTCCGTCCGTACATCCTGATTCTTGTTAACACGATATCTCATGAACTGTTGTACCCGACGTCTTAAAATTTGGTGACAGCCTACATTGGGGGATTACACAGACACCAGTCGATTTTGATGACCGTAACCTTATTTTCAAGGTCGCCACAGCACTTTTACCACTTTTCAGACTCTTGTCATAAAACATTGCACCCAATGTTTTCAATTATGTTGACAGCCTACATTGGGTGACTATGCAGACACCAGTCATTTCAGGCATCTTTGTGACCAAAAAAATAAAAAGTAGTAAATGTGTTATAAATATTCCATTCTTTACCGGCGGGGGACATTGCCGTATCAGTGGCAAACACTTGTTGTAAGTTAATTTGACATAAACCATTGGTTGCAAGATTGGTCCTGATGTAAAAATAGCTTGCCGAGTTTCGTCAACGGACTGATCACAGGTCGTGTACAGACTGTTTCTGTTGTTTGTAACATCTGGTAACTTTGGTAACCTTTTGCTAACCTGGTAACAGTGTTATCACAGCATCACTGTTTATCTGTGAAAGCATCTCATGTGTCAAAGGATTTCATGTTGTTTCCTAATTTGTGAATTCCTGATCACATGTATTGGTGACAAAGTGCCATCTCAGGTTATTTTAACTGCATGTAGATTTCACTGCGGTGTGACATATACTTTTTCATGCCATAGGACTATATCATTGATAATTGCTATATTTAATGATATCTGTGTTACCTCCTTGAAGGTGATAGGATCATTATGCCCTTACTATAATATACGAGGGTATTTAAATGACATATCAGTCACAAGCTGGGTGCTATTTTATGCAACTTTGTGGAGAGATGGACAAAATCCAATAATTAATGTTTATGTCTCAAATTGTACAATAACATTTCCATTGTTCCATGCTGACATGTCTTGCAATATTTCACATTAATGGGGATCAGTTCATGATAGCCTGCTGGTTCCTATTGTGGACATTAGGCGCAATGGTTGGGAGTACAAACTTCAGAATGGAAGCCAAGTTTGCGAATCAATTTTATGTCAAAGTCCTGATGTTGATACCTGTAAGTGACAGTTATAGCATTTGTTGACAGCAGTAAGCTATAATTAGAACAAGAGTATGGGTCATGTGACAGTCATGTGACAGTGAGGTGAGGCGATGCGAGCCACGGCAGTGGGGAGAGAGAGGTCGGCCGAGGCAGAAACATGCTATCGTTTAGTTTTCAACCGTATTACAGTGTAATTTAAACATTTTGCATTGTAACTATGAGTTGTAACTGTAATGGGCCTGAATAAAGAAGTGGAACAACGTCCTGCGTTTGTGGAACCTACAGTACCTTTAGTGTTGAGTTCATGCATATCAGATTAGAAATGTCATTAAGGTGAAGGTGAGCTACAGGTCATTGGTATAGCTGGGAGCACTGCTTTGTATAGGAGGTACTGGTTTGTACATTGAGGTCAAGATGAGGTACAGGGCAAATAACATATCAGTACAAGGTTAGAGTTTTACACAAGGTGAACTACAGAGCCTTTGAGAGGCACACTGGTCACATTTATCACAATTTGCTGTAGACATCTGTCAATGATTGGTTCTGATCCATATATGCCATGTTCATATCTTTGCCAAACCGAGCAGCATAAGTATATATATTGTTAGGTTACACCAAACATAAACAATAGGTTTTTCTCCCTCTATAAATGGATATTCCATGATGCAACTGACATACTGTTCTATAAGGTGCAATACCAAACTCACTCACTCACTTGTTAGTCGCTACACTCACTCACTCACTCAACCATTCACTCAATAACCCACTCACGACTCACTCACTTCTCACTCACTCTTCAGTGCAGCAATGTTCATCATTTGAAGGTGAGCTTCCGAACTTACAAGACTAATTTCTGTTCATCCATCCTCTCATGTCAGCAACGTTTCTGGCTATGATCACACACAATAGAAAATTGAGAGACAAAACGTCTTCTAAGGACCAACAGCCACCATAATTGACAGTTATCGTTATTAATCCTTTGCATTCATTTCATACATTCCTTGTCGCTGGCTGTGATCACAGACAATGGGAAATTGAGAGACTTGATCCTTTGACACTGATTAAAACAACACTGAGTCCTTTGGTCCGTTTATCATCTGACCTTTTAGAAATAATATTGGATGTTGTCTTGATTTATACTGTTAACACAGTTTTCGACATAAGGATGCCTTGTTATTACATGATTGCCTAAATTACACATGATATATACCTTTTTAACTGTATTAATGTGGTTCCTCCTAAAGTGACCTATGGCCCACACATATAATGGTAACACTGCAAGTCGGAACTGTTTGCCCCAATCATCCCCATCTCATTGCCCAGCACACAAGCAATTGATTACACTGATTTATTGTAATTACAGCTTTTTATTGACTACACAGGAGGCACTGCTTCCTGAGTTAGAAGCTTGGGAGATGTTTTTGAGGACAAGCGATAACATCCATGGTGGCCACCACTGGAGGTGTCCATCAACACCGCCATAATGGAACGGACAGTTGGTTCTTCTAGTCCCATCCCTCTCAGAGTAATGGAAGATAATCGCATAGAGAACCCAAATGTTTCTGCTGAAAGCCTACTTTAGGGATTCGGACGCAGCATGTCGGACAGTGTTGGGTCTTGTAAAGTCTAGCACGAACATGAAAGTGACTGTGTAAAGAATTGATGTTTTTCCCACGAGAACCAAAGAGTTCCATGTTGGTGTAGAAAGCAATTCATAACAAGCAGGTGTAATAATTGATGGAGTATTGATTGTAACCTACAGGGTTTTAGGAATAGATAAGATTATGTCTGTTAAGGATTGGCTGGTGGAATAAAGAGTTCAAACACTCATGAGGACTTTTTTTAAAGTTGGATTTATCTTTATGCAAGTCTGGGAAAGTCATATATCAGGAGACTTTTACGTGTGTTAAGCATCAGAGACAATACCCATTAAGTTTAAAGGTAAATTCTGTGATATATCATTTAAGTGAGACACTGCCCGGAGACTAGTTATTGAGTTTAATGCTGCTTTGTGCAGTGCGGCAGTTATATGACAGTATGGCAGTTATATCACTGCATGTCAGGGTGACGTGATAGGAAGTCCAAGGTCAATGTTCGATATGTACCACTTTGGTGAAACCCATGGGTGTGGTGATGTTGCTCACTATCACAGGTTCCTGCACATCAAAGGGATACAGCCCACACAGAGAATTGTAGCATCTATGACATTATAGTCCAGGTTGATAACCGCCAGGACCGAGTGATGTATAATGTAAAGTTTGGATGTTCCTATAAAACACACTGCCTCATATGGTGCTTGTGTCTCATTCCCATACTTGTTCTGCACCTCCTACATCCAGAGGTGGTGGGGTAGTCCACTGGTTAAAGCGTTCGCTCATCACACCGAAGGTCTAGGTATAATGTGTGAAGCCCGTTGTTGGTGTACCCTGCGATGATATTGCTGGAATATTGCTAAAAGCAGTGTAAAAGCCAACTCGCTCACTCACTCCATAAGATCCGAATTAAGTAGAGAACTTCCATTTTCCGTATTTGACTGTCAGTATCAGACAGTCAGATTCATATGTGTTTTCCAACTCAGTTAAATACACAGAGGGATTCAGAATCAAGGGTAGACACTGCTCCACACTCTGACTGACTGAGTTTGGTTTTACGCCGCTTTTAGCAGTATTCCAGCAACATCACGGCAGGGGACACCAGAAATGGGCTTCACAAATTGTACCCATGTGGGGATTCGAACCCGGGTCGAGCCAACGCTTTAACCACTAGGCCACACTCTGAAGCCCAGTTAGATGAAGATGTTGTGTGGAGGTCATCGTCTAGATTCCTGAGAGTGCACACTGGCTGAACCTCGTAGGTTTGAAACTGCTTGAACTTGTTGATCTTCATTCAATTCCTTCATCCTCAACAGCATCAATAACTTGAAACTGGGGATCATTTGCGGTTAATTACCTCAACTCTATCTGAACTTATGGTATACATCAGAAAAAAATATGGTACAGATAGGCTGGACTGATCTGGCCATGTTAGCAGATAGGTGATCCTTGTAGGTTGTAGATGTCCTCTGATCGTCAACTTGTAAAACTGCTTCAGCTATTGAAGGGAAAATTTGCAATACATTAAGGATTTTAATCTCTGTAGAACTAGGGAATTTGAGTCACTACCTTAATGCATGCAGACTGAATTTGTCTTGCTGCCTCAATGACTGCAGACTGAATATGTCTTAATATCTCAACAGCTTCAGATTGCATATATTTGGCTATCTCAGTGGCTTCAGACTGAATCAAGCCCCATTCATATAACAGAACAATTTTTTTATAAAACAACAAGTCAGTACGCACTGATACTTTTTGCATGTTTCACAAAATGTAGTTGCCAAAATTACGGACATAACATTTACTGAAAAATTGTAGGTTCAAAAAGAAAAGCTTTTTGTGGGACATCCATTTGATCTTTCTTGGCAGTCTCAACAAAATCAAAGCTGGTGTCTTCTTCTTGTTCTTCATGAAGATTTCAAATTTCAGTTTTCAGTACAACTTCTGAAAATGATCTAGTAAGCGAATGTCAACACATAAATATACCCTTGATGGTATATAGCTTTTCGCTGCAGATACCATTTTGCTCATGAATTATTGAGGGTGTAAAATATCATCAACAATATCAGTGTGACTTTGTGATTCTGCATGCAAAACAGTTAGAGTATAATGGTTTCAGAGATACAGACTTCAGATATGCTTATTTGAAAGATTCACCCACTTGTACAAAGAGTTTAGAAACATCAGTGTTAATTAGCTGTTTACAAATCCACCTGACAAAACTGCAGGGGCATCTTCAGATTTTCATGCTGAAATGTGTCAGGTCAGATAAAAGATCCCATTTTCAAGAGATCTCTATCTGGACCTAGTAATGGAGTCTTTACAAAATCAGATCTCATTGAATTCAGGTAGAAGTGTGTATGTTTATCACTGGGAGATGTTTCTATGTATTCACATGCCCTGCTTTGAATCAGCAGATATTCTCTTTTCCCTGTGTTTGCATCAGTATCTATCCTTATCACCCTGTTTTTGCATCAGTATCTTTCCTTATCACCTGTGTTTGCATCAGTATCTTCCTTATCACCCTGTGTTTGCATCAGTATCTATCCTTATCACCCTGTGTTTGCATCATTATCTTTCCTTATCACCCTGTGTTTGCATCAGTATCTATCCTTATCACCCTGTGTTTGCATCAGTATC
>VKKT01000242.1:170943-181193 GCA_008038995.1 Haliotis laevigata
ACAACTCGTTGTAAGATAAATGGTATCTGACAGACACTCGTTTAGTAATCTCTATGTCTGACATGTGGTATTTAGAGTTTTAACGTGTGTATGTAATATTCTAAGTCTGGGAATAATATGAGAACAGAAGTATCTGGGTCTACTTTTCACAGTGCATTGAGCTAATGGTGGTTATTTACGATGATTACAATTATATAGTCTTTAGAATAGAAGAAATTATTCAATTATGATCCTCATTATTTTTAGTTTCTTAACATCTGTGATTTAATTGAAGTGAGTCCATTATATTTGTATAGCCAAGGGATATATCATGGTTGGAACCAGAATTGGATTTAAACTTCGGGATGCACATAAAGGGAGAGAACTCTTCTTGTTCTGTATCTTGTAAGAGCCTTACATTTGATTGATATATGGTCAGTCAGTAGAGATAGAAATGGTTGAATGAGAAGGAAACTTTCCCTGTTTGATTTCTAGTTTTGATTATTTATTCTGCAAGATATCAAAGAACTTAGCCACGGGGCTTCTGAATTCTTAAAAAGTTAATTTGAGATACTTTAAAAATAAACATAACAAGCAGGTCTCATTATATAATTTCACGCTGCATAATTTATGCAGCACAAACAAAGTTTTGTCAGTGTTTTCATCTCATTTCTTGACTAGACTGGCTCACAGTTAACGAAGTTAACGAGTAGAAACAGTGTAATTCAACATGATAGAATTCAGGAGATTGTTTTTCTTAAGGAGCTGTGCTTGGACACATTTTGTTGATAATCATCTTACCCTACTTGTAAATCAGTTGTGGAATGACATGTTAACAAATTCCCTACATACCCTGCTAAAGTGAGTGAGTGACTGATTGAGTGAGTTTAGATTTACGCCGCTTTGCTACAGACGTTAACAATGGAGAAAACTGCAGTCCACTTGTATGACAGCTGGCGTGTTGCCAGTCACCATTATTTTGACAATTCAATCTCCTTACAGGAACATGAGTTGCATAATGTATACTGTCAGATGCTAACTTTGATTTCCCTGTAGCTCACCTGGCAATGTTGATATACTGACAAACAAACTCTCATCCATGTTTACTAACTTTGTGATAAACATGGTAAGATAAGCTTTTAAAGATGTAAACAAAGACAGACACTTAACAAAAGATAGAGTGAGCATTGTTATTGATATGGTTTTAGCATAAATACTTTTTTTTATTAATGAACTCACTAAAATCATTAAGATTTTAATTCTGATATGATGTCATCAAAAGGAGAAATATACAGAAGTCAAGCTTCATTGCCTTGTGATGTCTTCAGAGATGATGTTTACAAAATGTATTCAAATAAATTTTAGAGAATGGCAAAAACAAAGACGAAATGTCCAGAAGAAGGTTTTTCAATATGGCTGAAGTGGCAGCCATATTGTAAATCAGATCTGGAACCTTTGAACTAACCAGGTTGTAATCATGACAGCAACAAATGTGATGTAGTAACTTCAATAAACAGTTGTCTCTAAAAATATGTTCATAGATGATGATGATGATGATAGACACAGGACAGGCAGACAATAACACTTTAGTCAGGTGAGCTAAAATTGGGCAGAAACTTTACCTGAGGAAGCAGCCGAGCTGGTGGCTGCAAAACATCTTCAGTGGGTCTTCCTGACATTCCTACTCCCACTTAATGATTGATATCTACTTGTTTCAGGCCTCACTGAATCTTTTCAAATTAAATCAGGTGAACATAAGTATGCTGGATGCCATTCAAGAATTGTGAACCATACTAGGAGGTTAATGTGATGGAAGGAATGCAGATTACTTCAACTGGAAATGTTTCAGATTAAACTACAAGTGTAGTTAGTGTAGGAATGTAGGGACAAGACTTTTCTAAGTGTTTCTGTTCCGGTAAATTTGTTTTGAAAGAAAAACTGCAAAACGATTGTGAAAACTGCAACACCTTAAACAAATCATGTATATTTTGTCAGTGTGTATTTATAGTGAAAAGGGTAGGTCTAAAGAATGCACACGGATGTACCACATGAAAAATATCTCTGGTCACATTCAGGATTTGTCACCATGGTGAAAAAAACATAATATTGAAAAAACAACAACTTTGCATTAATAACTGAATTGCGGTACATTGAAGGAGCGGTGGGGTAGCCTAATGGTTAAAGCGTTGGCTCCTAGCAACAAAGACCTGGTTCGATTCCCCACATGGGTACAATGTGGTGATGTATTTGACATAGGGATCATAATTATGTTGGTCAGTTTGTTGTTTAACGCCACACTCAGCATTATTCCAGCTATATGCTAGTAGTTTGTAAATAATCAAGTCTGGACCAGACAATCCAGTGATCAAGAGCACGAGCATTGATCACCACAACTGGGATATGATGACATGTGTCAGCCAAGTCAGCGAGCCTGACAATCTGATCCCGTTAATCGCCTCTTACGACAAGCATGGTTTACTGAAGATAAATTCTAACCCGATCTTCACAGGTCTCAAAGTTATGTTGGCTTCTGGCTCCTGTTTTCCATTTTATCACTTTTTGATATGTTTGCAATCAAATATAGATGTATACTTTCTATTGCAAGGCATTTTATGTCTCAGCGTGACCACAGAACCCTTTTGTAATTAACAAATGACTTCCGACAGGTTGATTCAAACCTATTGAAACATTGAATAGAGTAATTCAATACTAGTCGACACTCCCCAGTGGGGTGTAAGTAGCATATATGCAAAGTTGATCCTAACAATCTATACACCAGTGTCATTTGTAATTCATTGCAAGCACTCAGTTCAAGTTGAAATTTATTGCAGTATGGTGTGAGACGGTGTAGCAATATACAGAACATTGCACAGCCATTAGGTTTTATAGTAGAGAAAACCATTACCCAACTCCTAGAGAAGCCAATCAGTGCAGTGTATGTAACCCATGCTCCAGGGGTCTACATCTGTTATTTGATATCGCCAACATTCGACAAAATTGCAAAAGGATTGTAAGCTGATAATAAATATTTTATTAGATTTTCATCGATATCTGACTCACTATCGAACATTATGCCGTATATTATGTACTTGTCTCCATGTTCTGGTAGACAAGGAGGTCCACTGGGTTCATGCTTTTTTCTTGATGAAATATATATACTGCTCAATTTATATAGGGATGACTGTTTGTGTCATCTTATTTCAAGGTCCAGTGTGACTTTCCTGTGAAGCATTGTTTGTAAACAACAGATGACCATCACGCTTACTTGGCTCTGTTCATCTCATTCCTTGAGAGAAGTTTCTGCTCTAGTGCCCACAATGGGTCAGGCATACCAGACTATTTTCTTGTTTGTAAGCAAACACACTTATCATGAAATAAGAACAGATTAACCTCATGCCAACCTTTCAGTATTGACCTGTGAAGATCCAGGTTAGAATAGGTCTTCAACCCATGCTTGTTGTAAGAGGCGACTCTCGGGACCAGGTTGTCAGGCTCGCTGACTTGGTTGACACATGTCATCATATCCCAGATCGATGCTCATGATGTTGATCACAGGATTGTCTGGTTCAGACTCGATTATTTACATACTGCTGCCATATAACTGAAATATTGCTGGATGTGGCATTAAACGACAACCAAACAAAACAGACACCTTTCAGTGCGTTTTACATATATATTTAAATCATCATACAGATAACCTACAAGTTTGATTAGGAGATGCATGACGATATATCTTTACACATCAGTGGCTGTATCAGTATCTGTTTGGCATCAGTGACAGCACTTTGATACATACCAGCAATGTAAATAAAGGATAAATATACAAAAAAGTTCATGTTTACTGGTATCTTGTCAGCTAAAGTCAAATAGATGACAATCATTTACAACATCTTGAATGAAATTTATAAGATGTGGCAGAAGTACTTGGCTTGCCACAGGTAACTGTCACTTGTTGAGTGTTCTGCAACGCGAGACACTTAAATGACCAAGACTCGTATATTGCAATCTAGGTTTGATAAATGCAGCCTTCTATTCCAATCAAGCTGTCAGTTTCTAGCTAATCATTTATCTGTAAGTAAAACTGTAAACACTTCAGCTTTGTCTTCAGTTTTCCTCTAATGAGACCAAAGCCTGTTATTCTCCACACCACATGGGTTGTTGGCTTTGCTGTGTGGAGCTTATTGTATTGGTTGTAAAATTGAATTTTGCAGGATCTAAAGGTGTAATAACACACTGTGAAATTAATTCATGGATGATTTGAAACACCCAGAACCATCAAAAGTACTTGTCCATGAACTATTCACCTGACATACCATGGTACTCAGCTTATGGAGCAAGGATAAGCAGGATCCATATCAGACAAGTGTATTCTAATCGTAATCCCTTTAAACTATTGTGGCCCATAAACATCAAATCCATCAATAGTTTATGTTGACAGACACACTTTGTTTGTTTAAAAAATACAATTGAAAGTGAAATGCCTCGAGTCATTGAACATTTTGAAACTAAAATGATACTCATTTTGTGAAAAATATGGATGAAAATCGATTATTTTTTTGTGTCTGAATATGTCAACTGTTTCAATCAATTTATAAAATGAAATGTAAAATATCAGGTTCGGTAAAGATTGCTTTGGGCAAGGTACTATTTTTGCTTCTGAAATGCAAATGGTATGGAGCACCCATCTGGGATTTTTCAGGTGGTGTGGGATCAGGAGTTTGGTTTGAGAACAGTGTTTTTATAAAAGTTAGAAGTTCAGTAAATTTTCCTACATAGCCAGGTGCTCGATTTTCCCCACATAATTTAATAAAGTGAGCTCTACTCTTTAGATACTTGTCTACAAGAAAAAGCCACATTATTGCTTGGGATGATGATGATGATGATGATGATGTTTTATTTTCAGTAATCAGTAAATAACATGAACTGAAAAATATCAGTTTGGCTGAAGGGATCTTTAAGAAAGTTGCTGACTAAGTGTCATTGTGGATTTGTGCATATCTTCTTGCTAGTCCATTGAATCAACACACTCAGTGCTCTCAGCAATAAGAGTGCATATGGCTTCGAAGCCTGAATCTGGAAGCACACATGCGTACACAGGTGTTGTCTGTAGTCTGTAGATGATACTCTGTGACGTCTGTCCTTTGCGGTAGCGAGACGTTGTCGCCTGTCTTTGTCGCCTGTCTTTGTCAAAGGCAGCTGTTGCTTTATAGTGACCTCCATGCAGATCTGTCCGTAGTAGAGGCTCGTGTGACTGGATACCTTCCATTTGGGGTTGTTCTTCAGAGATTCCTTAAGTCTCAGTTGGGCTCTCATCACCTGCATGGGCCTTCCTTGAACTCACCGCACAAAAATTGTCTTTTGTCATCCATTCTGATGATATGGCCAGTCAAGCAAAGCTGACCCTTCTGCAGACTCTGTCCAGCACCTTTCAGTTTATAACTATGTCCTGCCAGGGAATGATCATGTGTGGTACTGCTCCAGCTGTAAGATGTGCCTTCTATAAAAGGTCTATGGTAGAGCAGTGAAGAAAGGAGAGCTTGAGTTTTGTACACAGTCTAAAGCCTTTCTGTTTGAGAACATGCACCTTTAGTCTTCCAAGTTCTTGACTGGCTCTCTAGATCCTTGAGTTGTGTGTACAGTCTAAATCCTTTCTGCTGGAGAACATTCACCCTTAGTCTTCCAAGTTCTTGACTGGCTCTCTTAATCCTGGATGTGATCCATCCATCCAGTATTCCATCTACAGAGATTACGCTGCCCTGGTACTCCATTGATGGAAATGGTTGGCTGCAACTGTTGAGTCTGCTTGGACCAGGAAGTCCAGGTTTCCTCGTGTGACTGTCAGTCTAAACAGTGAGGATGCTGCTGCAAAATGGTCAACAATGATTCGTTCCCCTGTTGTGCCAAGAGGGCAGTTCTCTGGAAATAGAACTTCACATATGAGCTTCTCTACAGTCTTGCAGGGATTTATGGGACGAAAATGTTTGTGTCCTATACGCATAAATATTGACAAAGGAGGCAAAACAAATTATTAGCGTGTCCACAGAGACGCAGAAAAAACCCAAATACTTTTTGTAAAAATTCCAATCAAGTAACAATAAGTTATCACTGAGTTTGCTACTAGCTGGGTTATGGTATTATTTGCAATTTGATTACTGTAACAATGTAATGATCATGATACACAATACAAGAACAGTATTAATGATAATATTTAAGTGTCTTGGACCTCCATTTTGTTGTCCTAGATCCCTGAAAATTAAGAGCATGAGTCTAAGGGACCCTCATATACAGGACTCAAGGTATATCCCTGGTCTTGGTTCCAGCAGAGATGCACACAATAGGAGATAAAATAATGAAATAATAGTAGTTATTTATGGGATGATTTAGAAAGCTTGTTTAATCTTTGTAAAACAGCAAGTCAACCAGCGTCTGTTGTTTGAAGGTTTAAGTTCTATCAAAAACTATGGGGATTCCAGGCTGTAGTAGGTCCCAGCAAGCACTGCTTCAACGTCATGGATTGGCTGTATTTAAGAACTGTGATTCTGCTGAGACTGATGACAAACTTCATGTATTGTTTGATTGTACTTTCCCATTTCAATAATGATAATCAGCAACCATTGGTCAAAAGACTAAATTCAAGGAATGTAAACAATATTCACTCCAGCTATGTGTCATAAACATGTTCTTCTTATTCAAAACCTAGCTTAAATATTTCTTGCAAAAATCTGCGATCAATTATTTTGTCACTCAATTTGGACTGTGGGCCATTTGGCCTTACTGCTGACTATAATATCTGTGTGAATGGCTTGTCCGACTTGGTGACTTGGTTGGCCGTCATTGTCACCCAATCGTTTGGACAGTTGCTCATGATATCAATCATTAGAATGGCTGGCCCAGTTTAAAGCAGGTCAACCGCTTCAGAGGTTTCATATTCCTGAGACGGCATTTAACAACAAATATACAAGCAGATTATTGGCAAGAGTTTCACATTTGCAATAAGCAGACTTGTCAATCATAGACTGGGAGTAAGGGAGGTAGCTCTCAGTACTGCCTGAAGTGGGAGTCATGTGTGTCTAAAAGCAGACTGTACTTTAGATCAAAGCAAATTAATAATATTATTTCCAAATTATTTTTCATTGTCAATCAATATTATTAACAGTGAAGCATACATGATATTGTTCATATTGTAACTTATCAATATATTGCCAAAGGGATATGGACAGTTGCATGTAATGATAGTATGATCGGTCATTACCCTCACTAGCAGCTTTGTAGGATGGGGTACCCTTATGTCCTGAAGACTTTGAGCCGTGATCTAACCAATATTCAATAAATGGCCAGTTCCTGGAGACAAATACCAGTACACATTGATTAGGACCTTGACGAAAACCTAGAAAAACAAAACACAGTGTAGCAATTCTAAAGATCAAAGATTCAAGTCCAATAAGGTAATTTGCATTGTAGAATGAAGTATCGCCAGTATGGATTGGATACAGAGATCAGATCAGCTTCCATATGTTGTGTTTCAAAGATCATAGAAAGACTGGTTCTCGAAAGTTCTTTGATCAAGGGAGGAGCGGCGGGGTAGCCGAGTGGTTAAAGCGTTGGTTTGTCATGCTGAAGGCCTGGGTTCGATTTCCCACATGGGTACAATGTGATGCCCATTTCTGGTGTCCCCCGCAGCGATTTTGCTGAAATATTGCTAAAATGGGTGTAAACCCCAACTCACTCACTCACTCAGTGACCAAACATGACGTCTGATACACATCCATAATTTGTACTTGTGGATTTTTGGCAAAATGTTTGCCTGGCCTTGGCATGTGTTTATGATGGGTACCACTGACAGATGGGTACCACAGGCGGATGAGGATACATTCTTTTAGCGAACAACTTGTGTCATCACTATTTCATACATGACATGCTTATGATAAAATCAGAAATGGGGTACAACATGGCGATTTATTTAATTCATTCAGTGTGTCATCAACTCTATCATACTCTTGCAACAAGGTGTGAGAAACTCGTCCTCCAAATCCAGGAGTCTCATTCTGCCATGTTGACATGTTGACATTGATGAGGAAGCGACTTTGGGGAGGTGAAGTACAAAATATATAAACACAATGTCAGATGTCTTGACAGTTTCATATTGTCTCTTTCACAAGAATAGATGTAGTCAAAAAGTAGACCATGATGTTATATATTTGTTGTTTCATGTGACAGACAGCAATATTCCAGTGTCACAGCGACCTGAAAATCAAGTCTCCCAAGTCGTACATGTCCCACATACTGCAAGCATGTTTAAGGCACTGCATATGTGTTTCAGTGACTGCATCCATTGTTAATTCACTGCATGTGTGTTCAAGTGACTGCATTTATTACCAAGGAACTGCATGTCTGTTTCAGCAACTGCAGTCATGTTCAAGGCATTGATGTATGTTTGAGTGGATGTTTGTTCATTAGACTGTGCACATTAATGATAAAGGCACTGCATGCACTTTATAGTGACTCCATTCAAATTCCAGTGACTGCATGCATGTTCTAGACCCTGCAATGTCCTTCTGATTACATGCATATTCTTTGATCCTGCATTGTTCTTGGGAGTGCATGAATTTTCTAGGCACTGTGATGTTCTTGTAACTGCATGCATGTTCTTGACCCTGCACATATGTTCTTATGACTGCATGCATGTTCTAGGCCCTGCACACACATTCTTATGACTGCATGCATGTTCTAGGCCCTGCAGTGTTCTTGTGACTGCATGCATGTTCTAAACCGACCATGTTCCAGGGACTGCTAGCCTCCTAGAGAGCCTCCTCAACTCTGGTCACCTCTGTTAGAAACTGGAGACAAAAGGGTGTCCAGGGATCAGTGATGGTTGTAAGCTGTCTGGCTGAAGACAGTCCTGTCTGTAGGAAACCTTTACTGTCAATTACATATCGTCTCCAGATTTCATCACATGCGTTATTGCTGCTTTGAAACCAGTCTGGGGATTATTTCAAGTCATGATCTGAATATGATGAATCTGCTGAGCTGAAGTTTCTTAAGAACGTCTCCGAATTATCTTGTCTTTTATCCTGTGGGTGATTGACAAGAAACAATCGGGAATGGTCATTGAAACCAGCCCAGAAGCCCAGGATGTCCCTGAGTAGAAACACACAGCTGTGTGAACATTTGTTTTATGAAGTTCCAGGGGTGGTCTCTTTTTGATAATATTTTGAAAGAATTCAAAGGTTTGCCCCAAAGGTTGGAAAATTATCCCATCTTGTTTGTTGTCCAATGCCACATTCAACACTATTCTAGCTGTATGACGTCAGCCTGTAAAGGATCAATCCTGAACCAGACAATCCAGTGATTGACATTGAGAGCAACAAACATGCAAGATGACACACATTAAACCAAGACACGAAGCCTGGTCACACAACTCATTTGTTGCCTCTTGAAACCAGCACACATTGCTGGGCAACGATTCTAACTCCCATCTGGGTTTGATGAAACACATTTTTCATCCTCTTCTGTTAATGTCGTGTACTTTGTCAGTGATTGTCGAACTAGTAGTCACTTCCATGTAGGAGACACATTATGACATTTTTATGTCCAGTGTGCAGGTACAAATGAGTATATGGACCCTCAAAAGTTCATCAGGGAAATGGTTCTATGACAAATGAGCACAAATGTCATAAAATAATAAATAATTTAAAGTTTAAGATGTAATTATAGCAGGGTGTGGAGTCATCCATGGATGACATTATTACCTTGTCAGACACCTGATGGGGTTAACCTGTTTGGTCATGTGGACAAGGTGTCCAACCGTGGATCAGATGGTCTGTGGTTCAGATCCCATCACAGGACACAGACATTTTATGGCCACAACTGATAAAACACAATGTTTTATAGATGTTATATTCTTATTAATTAAGTCAGTTTCCAAATAAGGTTCTATTTATCAAGTAAACTATTCTTATTCCAGTGGGTCCTGATTTAACATAAAACAACTAATATTCCAATCAGATCTGAGATGTCGCATTTTTATCGTAAAAGATGAAAGTGAAATGTCATCCAAAAATTGTTAATCATAATTGTGTGGAAATCTGATAACATTTAAAAAACAAAAACAGTACTGATAACTCGACAACACTTGGTATTTGAAAAACACAAATGTTAGTTATGAAACGAAAACAGAAGGTGCTCTCCCTTCTTTTGCTGATGACAGACTGACTATCTTTATTCTCATGAAGATGATTGTACATTTTTTATTCAACTTGACAACTTAAATG